>CATIWR010217517.1:0-11649 GCA_949677035.1 Omphalea diandra
CTCTTCTTCACTCCTTAAGCACCTTTATCCATCTCTCAATCCTTAAATGCTCCTTATACTCTTAAATAAGCTCTATAACACCATTATTTATGATGCTATAACATGCACATAACATAAGACAATTTTCTATGCAGCTATACAAACAATACATATATGTTCAAGTGTCCCAAATATAACGGTGCAAGTGTCATTGTCATGCTTCTACAAATCGCATGACTACATGATCATTTATCCAATGCATATGTTCATATGGGACTTCATATCATTTATGCAATGAATATGTTCATGTGATAATACCAATGAATGTGGATAGGGATGTTACATAAGATGTAATCATTAACTTTTTAGTATGACAATCTAGAATTGCATGATCCTTTGTTAACCAGCCCATACTCAAATAATGTCAAATTCTTTAAAGTTTATCAATATCAAATCTATAGGCAATACGACACCAAAAACTAGAATTGGACAAGTTTTATATACTTTGTTTGTAATTACACTACCTCCAGTAGGCATCAAAACACATAAATTATATCCTAAGTATTTAACTACACCATATACTCATGATGCAAATTCTAAGGGCATAAATGAATTTGTGGATCCTAGGTCTATCAAAACATAAGCATTTAAATCATAAATAGAAATTATACTATAAAAAACTTCAAGAGCTATTAGGGCCTCTTGATGAATGAGAACATAAACTCTTGCATGCATAACTAAAGTTGCTCCACCATGTCCTCCTCTACCTCTACCTCACCCTTGGCCTCTGCTATGTCATGAACATTCCCCCTAACACTACTTTGTCCAACTACTTGAGACTCTCCTCTAATCACACCTGCCATTAAGTAATCGTTACTCATATGGCCTAACTGTCTATAAGTATAGCAAATAAGCCTTTTAGGTTCCCAATACTCCTCTTTAATTGGTACAAATTAAGGTTACACCTTTACCAACTATGCAAATTAGTCTTCTCATACCGTCTGAGCCTTGAAAACCACCATAACCACCTCTATCAGATGCTGCTAATACTTATATATCAGGCTAACTCTGTCCTTTGCCTCTTTGGTTACCAGTAACTTTTTGAGATCCTTATCCTTTAGATTACATAAAACCACCTATTTTTATTGCCCTACTTTGTTTTCCACTCCATCCTGCATAACTTCTCTTCCTTTTTACCTCAATTGCACTCTTCTTTTAAATCAAATAACTATTACTAATAGCATAGTATTATTAGTTGGCTTGACTGCTAATCAATCTCAAATTTCTAACCTTAATTCCCTTTCAAACTTTTGGCACTTTAATTCCTTTATAGCCATAAACTTTAGGGGATATCTTGAGAGTTTAACAAACCATAATCTACCACTTTCATGCCATTCTACTTTAACTAGAAAAACTCCAACTTCTTTTTATCTAAGTATACTATTAGTGTGTATTTATTTGCAAACTCCCTTAGAAATTCATCCTCAATCAAAATTATTAGTTGAACAATGCTACTTGGAATAGTCTCGCACCAAACAAAGGCATTCATTTGAAGTAAAGATATTGTATACTTTAGCTTTTGCTCTAGGTTACAATCAAGCTTGTTCAAGATTCTCCCAGTTCTTATGAGCCACTCCTCAACCTCTACAGGATCTATAGTGCCCTCAAACTCAATTACCCCTTATTTCTTCAATCTGTCATAATTTTTGTTTATAACATGTCATGCATATGATTATGCCACAAATCTCTACATCATCGCAGCAAACCATATTTTGGGTTTACACCCATAACTGGATTATATCCTAACATCTCAAGATTCTTTATAGCATAGTCAACATATGCTTATGTGCATCTCATCTCTAAACTTTGGGCCAGCATGAACTCTACGAGGTACATCCATACCCTTATATGTCAACGCATGTAAGTATTAACATAATGCATATATCATATACCACATATTCACATTACACATCTATAAAAGCATTTACCCACTCTGATACCACTAAAATGTGACATCCCCTTTTATTTATTTTTTTTACTTAACTTAATTGATTATGTAGCTTAAGTTATTAATCCATATTTAATAATCATTTCCAAACACAAGTATTAACTCATTCATAGAGTATGAAGTACTAAAGTGTCATAATATCATTAAAATTCTCTTATACTATCCTATTATCATTAAGGGTTCCATCTTCATTTGTTTGAACACTACATATCTTATTTTACAAACTAGCAAAACATACATGGTTAAAAGAAAAAAATACTAAAAGCCTACGTACTGGCGCAACCTCAATCAAATTGCCAGATAATAACTTCAAAATGCAAACTAGATATAATCTTTGGTTTACTTTTTCCTGAAAGAAAATTAAATGCAACTGAATGAGCTTGCATACTCAGTAAATAATCAAGGATACTTAAATCACAAATAACACAACAAGCAATTAAATATAAATAACCCATCATCCATCCATACATGTAATAAGGAATCTCCAATCTTTAATGCCTCAGAGGCTATTAAATGTTATTACCACATAAACTATCCTATGTTGTTGCCACTCAGGTTATCATATGTTGTTGCCTCATAGCCTATATGTTAGCATTGCCACATAGGATATCTAATATTATTACCACACATGCTACCATATACTATTGCCATACATGCTATAGATATCATTACTACACAATCTATCATATGTTGTCACCACACAAGCGATAAGATATCATTGTCACATAGGTGATCATATGTTGTTGCCACATAGGCTATCATATGTCATCATCACAGAGGTTATAAAAATGTTGTTGCTTGCCCAAATGATATCAAGTAAGAATTCCTTAGTAATTCATTTATAAATCTAATTAAATTTTGGCAATATAGTGATTAATAATAATACCCATCAACCTTAGCAGATCATATCACAACATACTTTCATTCAAGTATTCATCGACATCATCTCATTAAATAGCATTTCAATCCATAGAATTTAAGTTCATATCATCTAACCAATCACACATTTAAGTATCAGAAGCTACTTACTTACCTCCTCCTTTAAGATATTGAGCCATGGATAGTCCTAACTTATTTAAAATATTATCTTCAATGCCTTGAGAACCTATTTCAATACACCAAATCAATCCATAATGATAAAGTAAAATTTTTATCTCATTATGCATGTATGCCCTCATAGTAAATCATGACCTTAGCATATTGTTTCTATAATTACTTTTGGCCCACAAATCTAAATGACCTAATTATGTTGTTTAACTTAAACTATAAATATATGGGAATAACATATACAAAATTCATCCTAAGTATGCATTACACAATTTATGTTGAATTTTATAAATTTTCCTTTTTTTAGTGCAATTTTATGCTAAATAGTCCCATAAATTTAGCAATATCTCAAAACATAGAAGTACAGTTTGAAAAACTACTTTAGATCCAATTAGTTAATATATAAATGAACATTTTTCATGTTTCACACATTCACTAATTTAGCTTCTATGATCCTTAAAAGAAATGGTCAATCTCAAACTTTATAAGCCTAAAACTTTCATGTTTTGCACTTCACCTAATTCATATTCTAGACCTATAAAATTCTTAGAAAACATAACTAATAGATTGAACAGGTCTTAACAGGAATCATTCATAATCAAGGAGTAACATCTCTTCACACACAAATTATTTGGTAGAACTGTTTTACAATAATTTATATGAGACACATAAATCTACAACTTTCATGTTTAGTACTTCACCTAATTCATCTCCTATGGTTATCAAATCATGGGTGCTAGAATTTGCCTTTAAAATAGAATATAAATGAATTAAACTCATATTCGCTGCCAGTAACTTCTAGCACATGAATCATAGCTACAATTGCTTTATAACTCGTACTAATTTTTCATTATTACTATACCATGGTGGAGAAATTTCTTAGGGAAACAAATATGAAATCACATGCCTTTTACCAAAGTTAGAAAATCTCAAGATTCCTTCCTGGTTAACTTCTTCTTCTCCCTTTTTCTCCTTCTCCTTCCTCTTCTTCTTCTTCTTCTTCTTCCTTCTCTTATTTTTGTCTTTCTTTCTTTCTTTCTTTCTTTACTCTCCTTTCTCTACTATATTCCCCCTATTTCTCCTTTCTTATTAGCCCCTAATGGTAGAAAATTGTAATTTGTGTTCTTATTCTAGTAGGACAAAGATTAATGGCTTATTCCTATTGGTTGAAAGTTTAAATTTTCTTTTTTAGTCACTTTCCTTCATTCGTTCTTCATCTATATCCCTCCACTAATTTCCATCAAATCCTTATATATTTAATAAGTTCCAAGATACTCCTACTTAAGTTATAGCAATATGCATGCCACATGTAACAATTTGTTATGTAACAATGTAAATACTATATTCATATTCAAATGCCTCAAATGCAATTATGTAAGTGTTATTGTCATGTGATGCATATATGCAAATATAATGCAATTAAAATGCAAATGAATTAGGTTTGGGATGTAACAAGGTAGGTTGTTGATCTTATACCTAACTGTAGAGGGGAATTCTATTAGGGCAATGCTAGCTCAAGATGACAAAAGGGGGAAACGAACATGTTGTGTATTATCTTAGCAAGAAATTGCTCCCTTATTAGGAAAAGTATAACTAGGTGGAGAAGACCTGTTTGGCATTAGTGTGGGCTATAAAGAACCTAAGGCACTATTCTAGTCATACATTATGGAAGTGGCTTCAAAGCTTAATCCAGTTAAATACCTACATAAAACCCTTTCTTTAATTGGAAAATTGGCAAAATGGTTGATATTGTTAACTAAGTTCAATATCAAGTATGTAATTAAGAAGGTGATAAAAGGTCGGTAGTTGTAGGAATATTTGTCATAACAACCTCTTGAAGAATGAGAGTTTAAGCCATACGAATTCCCAAATGAGGGGTTAAGGGCGATCAAGCCTTCAGGTTGGCAAATGTATTTCAATGGAGTGGTAAACAAGAAAATAGTAGTTGTGGGTGTGATATTGGTATCATTAAAAGGAGAACTTTTCCCTGTGGCTAAAAAGCTTTACTTTAGAGTAACCAACAACATGGCTAAGTATGAGGCATGTGTACTTGGTTTGGAACTTTTGATGCAGATGGGGATCAAGATGATTAAAGTGTTTGGAGATTCATTGCTAGTTATCCCTCAAGTGATTAATGAATTTGAATTAAAAGAATAATGATTAAGCTCATATTTAGAACATTTAAAGGAGTTGGCACGAATTTTCAAAGAATCGTATTTCATCATTTACCATGAAAAGAGAATGCACTAGTGGATGCTCTAGTAACTTTGGTTTCCATTTGGGATGGCCCAAAGGCGATGCCCTTCAAGTCCCTCATTATGCTCAAGCCATAATACCATGCCACATTGACAAAAAAGTGATGTAAGTGTCTGTAGAGAGTCATCCCTAGTACTACGATGTGCAAAGGTACTTAAAAGGTGGTGAGTACCCTAAGGGGGTAGAAAGGAAAGATAAGGAGATGATCTGGAAGTTAGCATTGAAATTTATAGTATATGATGGTAACTTGCATAAGTGAAAGCCAAATGAGGTCCATCTAAGACGCTTGACAAAAGAGGAAGTGAACAAAATTATGGAAGAGGTGCATGTAGGTAACTATCGGCCCTACATGATGTTAGTTATGTGCCCTAGGCCAATTCTTGCAATGGATATTTTCTTAATAATGTCATGATTGCATTTTTATTAAATATATCTTTTATATTTTATTTATAGCTAAACTATAAATTTCATAAATAGTTAATTCTACCTAATGTCATCAAATATATGACTTAATAGTAAAGCCTTTAGGTATAAAGAATTATATTCTAAACTATCCCTAGTTGGCCATTATTATTAGTATAATAATGAATGAAGACTAGTATGTGTTCTGATTGATTATTATGTTTTACTAGTTATGGATATGTGATATAAAGTCAAACACATAGATACATGTTTAAGAAACATTGTGTTGGATCGACCTGCTGTGAGAACACTACATGGATTAATAGTCATAAGTGATTCTCATGCAACAGTATTAACTTAATCCTTTGACCTAAAAATCATTATGCTTTCCAATATCATGAACTTCATGTTTTGGCACAGTCTAACATTATCTTTAAAAGGATGATTATACAGACTAATATTAGACATAAAGTAAATCATATAGAGAATATGAGTGATAGAGAATGAATTTGTCCCTCATATATTTATAAGAGATATATCTCTAGGCCCCTCAATAAGTTAGACAGAAGTGATTGCATGGCTGAGTAAAAATGAATTGATAAAGGCTATCAATGTCATTTTACATCAGTATGCTTATAGATCGATAAATAATTGAACTATATAAGGATGACATAATTCATACCTTATGTTCATTGAAATATAATATGATAAAAGGATTATAATACTATTTATAAAATAGGTTTAGTCAAATCATTAACGTTCACATGATTTGGGTAGTCATAATGTCTTACTAGAAGCCACTTATGCCTTGTGAGCCAAAATAGATTTTGGGCCATAGCCAACATTATGTGAACCTATAGGGTCGCATATATAGAATAAGCCCAATGTGAATTTCCTTTTACTACACTTTCTATTTGTACTTAAGATAATTAGAGATAGTATCTAAATTATTTAGATATTTATTTCATTTTAAAGGTTAAAATGAAATAGGATATTATCTTATAAAGTTGGCATAAATATCTTAATGGTTAAGATGTATATGCATATTTTAGGGTTTTTCAAAAACATATAAAACATTCATGTTTTTTAGAAAACATTTTAGAGAGAGAAAAACCCTAATGTTAGAACACTTGTGTTTTAGAGAAAGCCTATTCATGTGGATAATTATAGAGAATATTCATTATATTGGTAGCATATGAATCCAATGATCTACACTTATAAGCTCTAGGTTGGGTGTTACTAGTGTAAACTCTCTCTTTACCTTCCATCAATTTTGCCTCTTTTATCATAATTGGTAAGGTTTTCATACCTCTATTCTTGATTTAATTGAATTGCATGGATCCTTAATGGGTTTGCTATTAAAAATTTTTATTTTTCACTATGTGTGTTCTACAAAACTCAACACATGAATGGAAAGACACTGACAAGGAAAATTTTGAGAATGGGTTACAATTAGACCACAATGGAATAGGATTGCATCCAAATGGCTCTAAGTTGCCATAAGTGTCAAATCCATGGCAGCCTCAACCACCTGCTACCGACTGAACTACAAAATTTGATTTTGCCATAGCCATTTGTAGCATGGGGGATTGACACCATCTGATAAAAACCAGCTTCCATAAGAGGGCATAAGTGCAATATAGTAGTAGTAGATTAATTTTCAAAATGGGTAGAGGTTGAGTCTTTAACAAACTAAAGGCAAAGCAAATAGCCCAATTTATTGAAAGAACCTCATATATCGTTATGGGGTGCCATATCACATTACTAAAGATAATGGGCTTCATGTTTAGCTAAAGGTCAGAGTAATCCTAGAGAAGTACGAGTAGCCCATCACAAATTATCACCCAATAGGCCACAAGGCAATAGAGTAGTTGAGGTCATTAATAAGAACATCAAAAACATACTTGCCAAGATGGTGGAAATTTACAAGGATTGGTTTGAGAAGTTGTCTTTTGTATTATAGGCATATCAAACCACAGTGAGAATGTCAACTGGGATGACACCATAGTCCTTTGTATATTGGATGGAAGAGTCTTGCTAGTTGAGGTAGAGGTGAAGTCCCTGCTAATGTTAATCAAATCAGAGATTTTTTAGTATCAGTGGGTAAAGAATAGGAATAAATAATTGGCTCTCACAAATGAAATGAGATTGAAGGCTCTCTATCACATTTAGTTGTACTGGCTTACATTCAATAAGAGGGTTAGAATAAGTACCATAAGGATTCATTATCTAGTGTTGAAAGTGATCAAGCTATAAACATAAGAACCTCTAGGAAAATTAAAGTTGAACTAGGAAGGTTCTTATGTGATTAAATAGATCTAAGCAGCTAGCATAATGAACTTCTCATATATGAATAGGAATGAATTCTCTAAGCCAGTAAACCCCGATGGGTTGAAGAAGTACTTCGTGTAAAGATGCAATAAAAGTAAAATTAGCCTTCCAAGTTGAAAACTAAAAGAGCAACTTAGGCAAAAATTAAGGTATAAATAAATAAATAAATATAGGGGAAGAAAGAAATGGCTTGTTAAGTCAAAAACCCAAAAGGGTAGCTTTGGCAGAAATAAAAGCATAATAAATATATATTTATATGTAAAAGGGGAAAGAGTGCACTAGACCATTAAGGACACCAACTAAAATATATGAAATTTTTTCCCATAAAGTTTTATTATTCGTTAATGCTTGGATAAGATGGAAAACTCCTTATGATTCTAGAAGCAACACAACCATTCATTATAGTTGACATCAACCTCAAGGGTGAGGTCCATACCAATGAAAAACACACAAATTTATTGGTTGGTCCATATGTTCCTAACTTAATCCAAGAAGCATTGAGACAATGGACCCTGGACAAAAGAAGAAAGTCTACCCTATGTTGAGGGTCATTGAACTAGCAATGCACACTGGTTGGATCAGAGAATGTGTTGGATGCCAGTCCCTATAGGTCCTCAAGGAGACTCATGAGGGCCTCCATCATGGGCAAGTCTAATAAATGTCAATAACATCAATATGAGACATCCACTCAGTCTATTTAACTTTATTAGATGACAATTTGAGTGATGCTATGAGTAGTAGAATCTCACATCCATAGTAGGAGAAACTAATAGCCCTAGCCTCTCTTGCAGACATATGTAAAAAAATGAATAAGCTAGTTAGGCTAAAAACCCAAAAGGGCAGTCTAAATAGAAGTGAACAGCCTGTTGGATTAAAAACCTGCAAGGGTAATCTAGGTAAAAATTAAGGCAATAATAATAATAATAATAATAATAAAATGGCAAGAATAATAGGCTTTGAGAAAGATTCATACCTGAAGTAATAATGGGCTCCTAAAGAAAGAATCGCTAAGGCTGAGTACCATATTGTCTAGACTTATAATAGTTTCAACCTGGATCATCAGGATGGGAGCTTTTCCCAACTCAACTTCCTTAAAGAGGGGTAGAATCTATAGATTGATCTTCCCATCTTCTCTCCATAGCAAAAACTCAACCATCAGAATAACTACTTATAAAGCCCAAAACTTGGTTTTTAAGGGTCTCTCATAAATGGGGACTACTTCCCCCAATTGATGAGCATGAGGTGGATAAATTTAATGAAATAACAATAATTTTAATGATTTAATGATGACTAATTATGATATAATGTGAGTATAAACAATGACTAAGAGATATGGAGGTAATATATGCTAAATCACAATGAGAAAGTGTAAGATAAGAAATATAAGCATATGTAAGAAATAATGATTAATAAACATGAATGAATGATGAAATTAGAGGTTTAATAATGAAGAATATGTCAATATTTTATATAGAAGAAAGTTATCTTAAAGTACATATTGAAAAGAAATGAGACAGGATGATCAAATTTAAGGTATAAGCTAAGTTAGGTACATGATCTTTGATGGCTATTAAGGTATCTAATTATGATTTTTAAGTGACTAAATCACATATTAATGAAGTGTTTTTAAGTTATTTTAGATGGCTAAGGTTTGTATTTGAAGTATCTTGGAGGAAGGAAGAAATAGTTTCATAGTTACATAGTTGCCCTATCTGATGTCGTTGCCTACATTTGTTTAATGTGTGCTTAATATGTGTGCCTATGTACATTTAAATGACTTGATAATGATGTTTTTAAAGATTTTTTTTAGATTTCCAAATTTGTTATTTAAAGTGTGTTGAAGAAAGGAACAAAGGGTTGGAAGAAAAACTTCTAAAAGGTTGGAATGCTCTATTTTAGCATTTTGGTCTTTTCATACCCTTTTATCTTTACCTTCGTCATTATTAATTCCTAAAATAGTTTTCAAATTATATTTTCAAAAAGGATAAAAAGGAGGAACAATAAGTTTATGGATTGGAAATAGCATTTTGGTGGACTTTTTATAGAATTCTTCATTTCGGCATTTTAGCCTTTTTACACTTTTCTTCTTTATCTTTAGCCTAAACATGACTTTTTATCCATTCATACTTAGTTTTAGTCATCCAAAACACAAATAAACTATTCTAAAACCTCTTGTCCATCCATGGCTACCAAATTAATTTAGTAAAATCAAGTTTGCTCATCCATCTTCTTTCATTTTTAAGCAAGTTGGTTTTTTTCTTTGTCCTATTTCAACTAAGTTATAATCTGCCATATTTATTGTATACTTGTTATATGCTTGAATAAGTGAACTTATGGTGTTTCTGAGCTTGGTGGTGATGGAAGAGATGAAGCTCGATCTAGTGACATGAAAATTGATGTTGTCTTCAAAAGGAGTCATAAAAGGGCTTAAAGTGTATGAGTTATTTATTATAATTCTTGATTAGTAATGGATAATAAGATGTTAATTAGTGTTCCAATATTCATTTTTAAGAAAGGAATTGAGCTTAATTAGAGTTTTATACCTTGGTTAAACTAGGGGCAATATTAATGCATTATATAATTGAAGCTTTGAAAGGTGCTAATGTATATGGATCGATTATATGAATTCTTGATGATTATTGACGTCTTATATGTTAACTACCAACCTAATATTTATGTTTAAAATGAGAATTAAAGCTTTAATGGTGTTTTACATCTTGGTTGATATAGAGGAAATATTGATGTCTTAATGGGCTTTATGAAGTTTTTATGTAAATGAATTATGTTTATGAGAATAATTGATGTTAAATTGAGTTTTTTGATATTATTTAACACTTTAGACCTTACTAGTTGTGTTACATGAGAATCAAGGAGATGTTCTTTACATAATTGGGGTAGGATAATACATGAATGTCTTAATGAGTATATGGATGGTTTATGACGAGAAATGAATATGTTAATAAATTTAAAAGTATAAATTGATGATCATAAAATGAGTTAAGGCTTATAATTATGGATTTCAACATGATTCAATGGTGATGTTAATTTTAATATTATGAGTGTGATAAAAATGAAAATGGTTATAATGAGCTAAGTATGAAGGATGAAGTTACAAATAAATAGTGAACCCTTTAATTAAAGAGGCAAGGAATGTACGTAAGTATTTACATAAAAAGTAAAAGCATTTACATGGCTGGGTATAGGGAGTACAAAAGTAGGATAATTACATCAGAAGGAAATAGGTTAACATTACTTATATAGAGGATATTTACATCAAAGGAAAATGGGGTAATTTTGTATTTACATAGGGGGTCTCTAATCATGTTCTTTGGGACATCAACCCTCTTTTTAGAGAAGAAATGCAAATAAAGGTGTGTCCCATTCTATGGTACTATTGGTGTAACAATCATATTCATATTTGCTCTGATACCAATAAATGTAACGACCAATTGTGTTTACAAATCATGTTGCTTTGATACCAATAAATGTAACGACCATTGATGCCACTTAATGTTAGCATTTTTTTTCCCACAATCTGTAATCCTATAATCGATACCTATCAGAGCACTCAACATCCGGGATTTGCCCGTCGGCCCCGCGATGTCATACACACTGGGATTTGCACG
>CATIWR010217559.1:0-114636 GCA_949677035.1 Omphalea diandra
ATATATATATATATATATATATATATATATATATATATATATATATATATATATATATATATATTCTCAAAAAAATCAGGAAATAATTATAACCACCTCAATAACAAGACAAAAAAGACATTCATTCACATGGGAAAAAAATGGTAAGTAGGCACAAAAGCAATTGTATTCACTCAAACTTGTAACATGACTGAACATGTTATAACACAAAAGAAACCCCCTTCCATAAACCATAAGAAACTTCCACATTCATGTTCAACAATGCAGAACCTTACAAGTTAAACAAACGGCTTACTTTAGTTAAATGCAAAGGCAAGCATTTACTTCATCCTTAATGTAAAGCTGTTGCTCCAGGAAAATCAGTAAGTGAAAAATAAAATAAAAAATATTATTAAACACATTAAAATGTTAAAAACTTTAAAAAAAAACTTATTATTAAACAATCTTAAAAAAATAATTGTTAAATATTTTTTAATTTTAAGTGCTTAATATGGTTATCAAACAATACCATGATCTATAATTTTTATTTTCAAATTTTTTTCTAATTTCATGTTTATAAGATTTTTTATATGATATTGAATTTTTGTTTAAAATTTTTTACTTTTTAGATTTGTTAATTTCTAATTTAATTTTTTTTTATTATGTTAGTTGAGTTTCTAATTTCCTATGTAGAAATATTTTTTGATATCGTAGTTTTTTATAACAAAATGTAAAATATTGATATGTGGTTATATAATACACAATTATTTAATAAAATGACAAATAATAATTTAAAATTTATTTTGAGAATAGAATTAATTATATATATTGATAATGATTTATTAATCAAACAATAAATAATTTAAGTGTTTCATAATAAAATCAAAATTAATATATAATTATAAATTATATGTACATATATGAGATAATTATAATAAAAATTTGTCTATTAATTCGTACTTTCAATTTTATGCAACATAATTATATAACAATTTTTTTTGATATGCGAGTTTTTTATAATGTGATATAATTTTTTTTATAACGTAATTAATTTTTTATTTAAAAGTAAAATACAATGGGCAAAAAGGAAGGAAAACGTTAAAGCACGTGCATACAGAGAAAGCAAGTGACCAATTCCCCGCCAAAGCGATGAAAGAGACGAAGCTGCAACAGACGGGTACCGCTTAAGCACAGTAGACCCCTTTTCTCTCTTCTACATTTCGTTTCGCAATTTACAGTTACACACTGGGAGTCGGAGGATGGCGGAGAATGAGAAGGACATAGAAATCGAAATCCGTACGGTTTCCGGTGAGTGAAAGACGGTTTCTATAGCGGAGAACAAGACCATTAGCGACCTGAAGCTCCTCCTGACTCGTACATTCGCTCTCTCGTCTTCCTCCCCCGATTTTCATCTCTTCTTCAAGGCAACCACTTGTCATATCCCTCTCTCTTTTTGTGTTTTTTTTTCCTTAAAAAAATAAAGATCATATTTTACTTTCATTTATTTTAAATAATTTTGTTATATGCACTATATAAGTGTTAACTGCTGGAAATTCTTGTATAGGGAGTCAAATTGAATTTGCATTGTCGCATCAGCACAATTGCTGTTGAGCCTGGTGGATTGCCAGTCTTAATTCCATTCGTCAAGAAGGATAAGCCTAAGGCCCCAATTCCTGATTTGTCATCAAATTTGTCCCAACAAACCTCAATCCCTAGTGGCTAAGCGGATTCAGTTTACTCAAATATGATGCAAGATTTGTCGACTTTTCTTGATAAATCACCCAATTACTGGCCGAATGATGCTTACTTTGGCCCTAAACGAAAAAGGGATTTTGAGGATTGTAATGACGGCCATAAAGAGGGAGAAGGTCCATATAATTTTCTATGGAGTGTGCTGCAGTCTCCCGGCCAGAATATTATTGAGAATGGGAATTGTGAAAAGTTTGTTGAGGTTTTGGAATCCTTGAATGCTAAACAAGTCCGCGTTTTGATGCTTGCGTATTGGTAGATTGGGCCAATGGCGGTGCAGGAATATGCAGAGAAAAGAAGGATTCGTGCTTGTGCACGGAATGGTTGAAAAGAGTTATCAAGCATTTGCTTTCTTGAATGTTTACTCTGCATTTCTCCAAATGAAGAAGGAAGATGTTACCTTGCGATGTTTGAAAGATGCGCTAGAGCAGCTTAGGAAATTTGGGTTTGGTGCTGGCTTTGAGGAGATAGAGCATATTTGTGCTCTTTGTCCTAAGGTAAACGATTGAATGCTTAAAATTTATTTTTTATTAATTAAGCTTGCTATTAAGTCAAATCAGGCTTTATTATATTCAACTTCTAGAAATGGAGAAACTCCCTTTATCACTAAATTTTAATCCAGGATTGTGTTGCTAATGCAATGAGAACAGTCTGTGAATGCATCTAGTAGTCACACCATAACATGTGGATTTATGTTTTCTGCCAACAGAAATACATATTCTGGTCACTCAGTTTGGTCTCTCTATTCTGTTTTGGTTGAGGTTTGCTGTGATAGAAGACAAAAAATTTGCCAAATTAAAATGTGTTTGAAAATAGTGATTTGAGTCAGAGCAGCAAAACAATTCATACTATATGACTATTTTGATATTTGTTTTGTGTATGCGAATGCATTGAGTTCAACATAAAATGTACTGTTATTTTTAGGCAAGATACCTGATGTTGTTAATTCATGTGCTCTGAATTTGGCTACTGATTGCAGTTTTCAAAAAATGGCCATTACCATAAGGGATTAGCTTGTTACTTATTGCTATTTTAAAGTCTCATTATGCTTCATCCGTTCTCATTATGGGGATTTGTTAATATTCACACTCAAAATGGTGCAAAAAGAAAAACCATTACACAGTGTTTCAGGCTGAAACAGACATACATATTCGGGTCACTCAGTTTGGTCTCTCTATTCTGTAAGGTTGAGGTTTGATGTGGTAGAAGACAAAAAATTTGCCATTTCGTTTTCTTAAAATTATAGTGATTTGAGTCAGAGCAGCAAAACAATTCACACTATATGACTATTTTGATATTTGTTTTGTGTATGCGTATGCATTGAGTTCAACATAAAATGTACTGTTATTTTTGGGCATGATACCTGATGTTGTTAATTCATGTGTTCTGATTTTGGCTACTGATTGTGGTTTTCAAAAAATGGCCATTACCTGTCGTAAGGATTAGTTTGCTACTTATTGCTATTTTAAAGTCTCATTATGCTTCATCCCTTCTCATTATGGGAATTTGTTATTCACCCTCAAAATGGTATAGAAAGGAAAACCATTTCACAGTGTTTCAAGCTGTTTCTTTCACCATTATGGCTGTGACATTTTAGAGGACAAGGGGTGGGATGAAATTCTCCTGGAAAATTTACATACTAGTTTTCAGATATCTCATGCTATGATGCTTTTCTGTGCCCATCAGGCGTTTCACCTTTGTCTGAGTGGTTTTGATGAATAATCCTATCTTTTCTTGCTCTATGTTGTCCCATTTAAGGCCCTCAAGGTTTATCATTACTGTCTGTCAGTTAAAACATACAACTAGAGAGTAATTATCATGTTTTCATGTGACAGCCAGTGTTACTTTCCAAGCATGGCTTTGCTACTATGCTTGCAGAAGATAAAAATCTACCATAAAATCTATCTGAACCTACTTCTTAATCAAGCTTTTATACCTTAATGCCCTTCCATAAAAGTTTTGTTGCGAAAGTTGTTTTTTTGGATGAGTGGCCTTCTCCCCAAAACGTAAGGAAAATTATCCTATATGCATAGTACTCTAGTTGCACTTGACTATCTTGCTGTTTTTTTGAGCGACATTTAGCATTTCCTTGTTCTGGATCATTTAAGCATATGTATTTTATTTATCTCAGGTAGTATCTTTTGCTAATTATGATACAGAGCTTACAAATTCTGCTGATTCTGTTTTTGCTGTATCATAGTCAATTTTCGTTTCAGATTCTGTTCTTGCTGTATTCAGATTTTCCTTCTGATGTAAAGTCCATGGGTTATGAAGACATCATTTAATTTCTAAAGATTTTGAGCTGGTTTCTTTTTTTAACTTGCTGTTTAGGTTATTAATAGCTTCCTTTTTGGTTCTTAACTTTGTGATATTTGTATGTGCAATAGATTCAGCCCTATTTCACAGAGCTTTGAATGGTGCTTTGGAACTTCTCACAACTTGCCACTGCTCTGGAATTATTGGATGCCCGAGTTGTGTTCAGGTCACGTCACTGCTGATTTGATTTTAATATATATGATTTATGTCATTCATATTGAGTGTATATTTATTGCTATTTTTGTATGTTGCAGAGTATGGCTTGTCACAAGTTCAATGAGGAGATACACGCGAATGCAGCTATTCTGATCATTAAGGTTCTGCCTGAAACTTAGAAGCAAAACTCATTTGCTGTTTTCATTTTCAATTGTTGATTTATCTATTTGTTGTTCAGGATGTTTTGGATGCAGAGAAATTATACTTTGAACAAATGCATGATTCATGTCTGAACCCTAGATAGCATTGTCTTGGCTCCTCTAATTTTGATTTACATCATTCCTTAGTTGGAAAGGGGAAGACTTTATTTTTGATCCTTTGTTCAGGCTATAGATGTTGAGCTAGGTGCTATCTGCTAATATAATTCTTGTTCTATATGTAGATAGTTTTTGATGACGTGTTTCTAGGTACTCCTTGATCACTCACTCGGACTTTCGGACTGTTACTTTGATGATGTTTAAGACTCTTAGTTTGATGATGCTCCATGATCAAGTAGATACCAGATTTTGGTTTATCATGCGTCAAAAGCCCATAAAAGATAATACCTTCAATTATTGACGATAACGTGTATTTGAAAGCAACTATTGACATATTTGAATTCTGTACTATGTAGCTCTATAGTATATATTTCAAATCGCAGGCAAGGTACGCTTGTTTGATCCACTTGGGCCTCGTGAGGCTTGTTAAGTTTTTTAGTTATCTATGATGGGAACAAATTGTTAGGCCGCAAATTATATCATGCATCCGTGTCCGTGTTGTTTCATGAACTCAAAATCAAAACTTTTTATTTCATTTAAAATTTGTCCATGTCACACGTGATTTATGTTTCCAATATAACAAACTATTTGAAAAAATAGTTCAATGCAGTAGGAATAGCGATTTTAAATTTCTCAGCTGTGATTTTTTAGCTATGAAAGTTTCATTTCTCAAAATTACTCGTATTTGGCCGAATTTTCTTGTCTACTATGAAACCATTGCATTATGCGTTTGGTTTCTTTGTTTTTCTATTCTGTAAAACGTAATATAAAAATATTAGTATTAGCTTGGTATAATTTTTTACTCTAATTTTGTTGTTATAATTTTCCGTTCTTTTTTTTTTTAGATGGTATCAACGATTGTTTTGTTTGTTTTTGTTTATGTATTAGAAGACATTGGATTTTGTTTATTCGTATTCGTGAGGAAGTATTCTTGTACTTTGAAATTTCATTTCAATTGTAATATACATATAATTAAATATTAATGCTCATGTTGTTCAATACTAATGTACTTGTGTTTCAATAATAATGTATTTGTATATTTGGTTTAAGAATAATTTACATATACTCGTTTATGAATGTATATGAACATAAAAAAATAAAAGCTTTTAAATGAAAATTTGAAGTAAATAATTAATAAACGCTACATGTTTGAATTATATTGTATGTTTTTACGTTTGTTTTTTTATTAAAGGGCAAGTACATTTGTCTTGAATTATAAGTACATTATCATTGAACTGTAGGAATATTGAAATTCAATTTCAATTGCAATGTATATATAGTTAAATATTAATGTATTTGTTTTTCAATATTAGTGTACTTGTGTTTCAATACTAATGTATCTACATGCTTGGTTTAAGAATAATGTAGATTTACTTGTTTATAAATGTGTATGAATATAAAGAAATAAAAACTTTTAAATGAAAATTTGAAGTAAATAATTAATAAACACTGCATGTTTTTATATTTAGTTTTTGTTAAAAGGCGGATAAATTTGTTTTGAATTATATTTACATTATTATTGAACTATAAGCGTATTGAAATTTCATTTGAATTGTAATGTACATATAGTTAAATATTAATTTACTTGTTTTTCAATATTAATGTACTTATGTTTCAATACTAATGTACCTACATATTTAGTTTAAGAGTAATGTAGATATAAGTATATGAATGTATATGAACACAGATATAAAAATCAAATAACACAACTATTTTCATCAGTATAACAAAATATTATTTTACTTATTGCAACTATCGATATTAGATATGAACAATTTAGAAACAAACATTTTTTTTTAGCATAAAATACTAGGATCATTGAGATTCTCAAAAAATGTAATAAGTGAAGAAATATAGAGATAGCAATTAGGTTTTTGAAAGTAGAAGAGATGCAAGGATGAAAGTCGAAGAGATGAAAAAGTTGAAGGAAAATAGTAAATTGATCAAGCACGAAATTGTAGCTGAAGGAGAGAAAATTGGAGAAGATAGCATTTTCAAAATTGCAAATAAAAGAAAATAAAATTGCATGATTTTTATTTTGTTCTCTTAGGGTATATTCTCTCACATGTTAAGGTTGTGATTTCTTTTAATGAAACAATGAGTTTTAGAGTCATGTTCATGATGCAATATGGACTTGAATCCATGATATAACAATTGTTGTTGGATCTGGTTGTTAGGAAGATAAGTAGATTTGAATTTCTAATCAGTAGGTTGTATTGTATGAGACGTTGCAAATTCTTGAAAGCACTAAACAATTTCTAAGTAAGGTGTGAGCATTTCTCGTAAAGCTTGAGTTCTTGCGGATCTACAATTTGGCTCGCAAATAACCAAATCAAGATTTGCTTGGCAGAGTTTTTAAAATCAAGTTTATTTTATCAAGTTCTCTAATTGATCAAATTTGACACAGGCAAGTCTAAATTTACTATAATTTCGAGTTCCTTAGCATAGGAATAATTAGGATAGCACTTCCTCTCAGAGTATGAAGCATCACATGGAGGGAGGCGTTGATAGAGATGCTCTTATTAATAACGAGGTGCTGATATTAGTAAATTTGGAAGGCAGCCTAAAGAGGAGATGCTTATGAAAAAACAGATAATTATTGTAAACGTTTTTATCTTTGTCATTTTTAACTAAATTCTTCATCTATTATGTTGAATAGTCATTTCATTAATTTTTTTATTAAAGTAATGTGAAATATCAACAGTATATTTACTTTCATCTTAAATATTCGTTTTATTACTTTCATCTTAAATATTCGTTTTATACCACACATTTCTATTATTTTTATCTTATTTTTCATCTCTCGTCCCCTTTTTCAAACCTAAAAAACTCATTTTGAACATAATCCACAATCATCAAATTCCACAAAACCACATTCCTCAGAGACATTACCAAATACCATTCACTGCTACAAAAAACCTCTTCCTTTAACTCTCCTGTCTCCCTCCCCAAACCAACACCCGAAAAATCTCTATTATCAAAATCAAATATGGCATGGAAACCTTTTCTCTGTCCATTATGATATCCTCAGACTCATATTCTCTCTCGTATCGACGGTCCTACTCTGGCCTCCATCTCCTGTGCCTCCTCAGATCTCTACCACCTCTCCACTGAAGATAAACTCTGGCGAGAAAGATGCACATCAATTTGGCCATCCATAAACGACCCACTAATCACCAGCCTCATCTCCAATTTCCCCTGTGCCCATCACTCATTTTTCTCTAACTGCTATCCCCTCCGTCATACCTTCACCAACAATAATCTTGACTGCCCATTTCAAGAAACAACAACAAAACTGATCTCAGCAGTAGATGTTTACTACAAAAAAATTCCAATCTTGTCAAAGGTGGAAAAGACTGGAACAATGAGCGGATGGTTCATGTGGTCGCTGTTCAGGGTGGACATAATCGAGCCAAGAGAGTTTATGCCGGTGGGGATAGTATAGGTAGGTGAAAAGAATTCGTGGCTTAAACATCTTGAAGGGAATATAAAAGTGAGTTGGATATTGATCGACCCGAAAAAGAAATGGGCGATGAACGTGTCGAGCAATAACCAAGATGATGGCAATAACAACCCAAACCAACAACAACCCATCTCTCCATATTTCATTCTCGGTTCTTGAGACCAAGATGATGGCAGCTAAGAAACCCACTTCAATGTGATCACTTTTTCTTTTATTTTTCTGAAGAATAACACTTGGGATTAGCTGAAGGTGCTATATATATATATATATATATATATATATATATTTTGGTTGTGTTTTGCAGATGAAACAACCAAAGATGATGAACTGGTTGTGTGGGCGGAAAAGGAGGGAGTGAAACTGAGATGGAGGAAAAGAAAAACAAAGAAAAGCATGTGGGTATTTTGTCACTAAAATAAAATTATAAAACTTATTCTTTTTAACTAATTAGATATGCACGTTTTTTAAGATGAAAAAGTATATTTAATATAACAGCACAATTATAAAAAAGATTTATAATATAATTTTAAAACGGGAAAAATGACTAATAATTAAACTAATGATATATAAATATCTCTAATTAAAGATATATCCTCATTTTTAATGATAAAATAATTATTTAATATAATAAAATAATCATAAAAAGAGTTTATAATATCATTTTTTTATAAAAAAATAACTAATAATTATTTTTTTATAAAAAAAATAAAAATAGCATTAGGCATTTGGTCCACGGTTGGCATTTGGAACCCATCATCAAGTTGTACAGGATTTTCTTTTTTAATATCTGAATTTGGATAATATGGTTTTAATTTTACTATGGTTAGTCTCTGATACCTTCTAACTGTAATGAAAATCAATTTAATACTGTTAGAAAATTTTGGTCTTCTCCTTCAAGTTAGTTGTACCAAACGTGAAATTTGGAATATGTGCTAAACCAGTTTATACAACAGAATCTGTTGCCGAAACAGTCCAATTTGTCTAACATCGAATATGTACCAAATCAAATCGAAACAAAAGAGTTGCTGTATGATTGTATCCTGTCGTCATATCAGCCCATGCTTTGTTTGCTTTAGCCAATAAAAGAAAAGCTAAAAATTGAACAAAATGATTAATTCAAAGATATCTTATAAAAATACCACATGCACTAGAAAAAATCATACAATTTTTCAAAAAAAAAAAAGAAAAATCATACAAGTAATTATCCTCTTATAAATTTTCTTGATTTAGCTATATAACTTAAATTTAGGAAAAAATATACAATTTTGAAATAAAACGGAGATTTTTAAGCTTTCGACCTTACTCATTCTATGTACATTTCTAATACAAATTCTAAAATTAAGATTGGTTACTAACATTGTTCTTTCTAATAAAAGTTTTCTATTCGTTTTTTTCATATAAGTATTATTCCTCATATAAAATTATTATTATTATTATTATTATCCCTTTATAGAATTAATGATAAAATTTTAATTAAATTAACTAATCAGATATTGATTTTCTACTATTAAGTTTATTCTAACTTATAAATATTAAGTTGTTATTTAATACAATCATGTGTTTATCATGATAATGTCTAATATATTATTCTATCAATAAAATTATATCTTTATAAAAGAAGATCACCATTTTTCAAATTGAATCAAATATGTTTATTGTTTATTGTGAATTATAATTATACACTTATATTATATTCATATGAAAAGTCTGTTATTCTTCATCAAAAAAAAAAAAAGTTTAGTTACTGAATATTTTTTTTTTCTGCTTATATATATATATATACAAGAAATCATGAAAATAATTGTTATAAAAATCTAATTAAAAATTTAGGTGAATTTGTTTAGATACTCATATACAAGTACAAATACTATAGTCTGACATGAAATCACAATGATCATAAATATAGAAGACTACACCAAACACCAAATAATGCAGAAGAAAATTCCAATTTAGTGACAAAACCAGGATTACCGTATTTTGGGTAAAAATTAAATTATTAATATTATAAAAATAACTATTTATAATTTTTTTATTTAAAATTATAATAAAAATATTTTTTTTAAAAAAAATAATTTTACATATAAATTGAAAGGTATATAAATTATTTTTTTAAAGAGAATTAATAATTATTCTACACACTTATATATGTGAAAAATTTTTAGTTTGGGGGCCAAGGCCGGGCCCTCCGTTAGCATCGTCCCTGTTCCAGTTCCCTTTGTTACTCATGTACACAGAACATAATTGGTAGAGTAATCAAGAGGAAATGGGGGGTTGGGCAATCGCGCTTCACGGCGGCGCTGGCGACATACCACTCTCTCTGCCACCTGAACGGCGCCACCCTCGCGAGGCCGCTCTCCGCCACTGCCTTCAGATCGGTATCAACGCTCTTCAATCCCAAAAACACCCTCTCGATGTTGTCGAACTAGTGGTATATACATACATGTCCCTAGTAATTACTAGTAGTAATATTTTTTTATCACATATGTATAGTCATGGGTTGTTTTCCTTTTGTATAATGGTGATAAAGATTCTTGATTTCAGTTCTTGGTTCTGATGTTTTCTTGATGATCAAACTTGGGCACGTTCGATAGGTTCGTGAACTGGAAAATCACCCAAATTTTAATGCGGGGAAGGGGTCAGTACTGACCAGTGCAGGCACAGTGGAGATGGAAGCTTGTATTATGGATGGAAAGACTAAAAAATGTGGAGCTGTTTCAGGGCTCACCACAGTTGTTAATGCTATATCCTTAGCACGTTTGGTTATGGAGAAGACTCCTCATATATATCTTGCTTTTGACGGAGCTGAGGCTTTTGCTAGGGAACAAGTGAGCGACAACTACTATTACTCTGCTTCGGCAATTTTTTTTTGGGGGTTAAATTTTAGATTCTTTGCCTGCATAAATGTGACATTTTTTTTTTTTTTTTGGTTTGTCATAGTTTTGCTGATAGTATAATGAGTTTGGATTGTTGCTACTATCTAACTAACCCAAGAAAACAAAGGTAAAAAGAAAAAGAAAATTTTGAGCAAATAGAACTTCGATGAACTTCTTAAAAGATTTCAACTTTGATCAGATACTAAATAAATAAATACTAAATAAATAAAGTTCTATTAGCATATAAAAATGGGTCTGAAAAGAAATTGACAGAAGTATTGTGACGAACTAAAATTTCTGAGATTCTGAATGTTATAGCTATGACTCATGTTAGTATAGGTGTCTAAGGTCACTTTTGCAAAGTTAACGCTACCATTGTTGTTCATTAATGCTATCTTCTCTTAGAGAAAATTTGAAGAGAAAAATAATTGTAGTCAATCACCTTGATTTTCGGTTTTGTGAACAACAATTTTCTTAGCATGATGCCCTTATACAACTCTTGTTTTGAGCTTGAGTTTTAACCAACTACTCAAGAAGTTTTGCTATTCATAGTTATTTTATGCAATTTACTATCTGATTGTCGCTTAACTTTGTTATCTGATTTGGGATTCTTCTAATTCTGATGATGTCTTCTTAAATCTATTAGGGTGTTGAGACAGTTGATTCTAGTCATTTTATAACTCCAGAAAATATTGAGAGGCTGAAGCAGGCAAAAGAAGCCAACAGAGTCCAGGTATGCTTCTTGATTGGGGATTTCTCCAGTATTTAATGTCTCCATACGTGTCCAGACTGACTTTAGACCTAAGTAATAACCATATAATTTGTGCTATGTATTCCCAGATTGATTATACAGAACCTATTCAAAAGGATGAGAAAACCAAAAGTTCAATAACTGCTGATGGAGCTGACCAACTTGGAACTGTTGGATGTGTGGCCGTTGATAGGAATGGGAACTTGGCTTCTGCGACTTCTACCGGTGGACTGGTCAACAAAATGGTAGGCAGGATTGGAGACACACCCATAATAGGTTCAGGGACGTATGCCAACAGTTTGTGTGCAGTATCTGCTACAGGCAAAGGAGAATCGATCATTCGGAATACTGTTGCAAGGGATGTGGCTGCTCTTATGGAGTACAAAGGTCTTTCTCTCAAGGAAGCAGCAGCTTATGTTGTTGAAAGATGTCCACAAGCTACAGTTGGGTTGGTTGCTGTGTCTGCCACAGGTGAAGTCACCATGCCCTTTAATACAACTGGCATGTTTCGTGCTTGTGCAACTGAAGATGGGTATACAGAAAGTGGAATATGGCCTCCCGTGCAAGATTAAGCGATATTAGTAAAACATAAAACTTGAGTTGTTGTAAACATTAAGAACATGTAAACTTGCTATAAAATGCGTAGAATGATAAATGAATAAGGTTGCGTCAAGTGCTGCCACACATATCCTGTGAAGGAAAATAATTTAGGACTGCTCACTCGAGTAACACCTGAAAATTGCCAATATATAATAGTTTACGTATGACTGTATCTGCTCAAATTTATATTAACATCGTTGCATTAGAGAAAGTGTGGTAGCAACATCATTGCACTAAAAAAAAAGGTGTTGTATTCCGTCTAAGCGTGGAACTACAAAAGCAGCTACCCCATTCCAAAAGGTTTCTTGCCTGCCTACTTAGACTAGAATATGCTGCTTAATAATAGAAATTTATATTATTGGTGGTTTTGTTGCTCTAACGAAAGTAGAAATGGTTCAACTGTAGTTCAAATTCATACCACCAAGAGTCCACAAAGATTTGGTTTGATGGCTGGTTAGTTGGGCTCTGATTGAGTTTTAAACTCGTTTTTCAATTTCTTATAGACTAACGTTTGAAACCTCTGCTGCCTACAGACCTGCTCTGCAATTTCCTTTTTTTTTAAAAAAAAAATTGTAAATGTCATTTGTTCTAATAATTTTGCTGATACAACTTCTCAATGAAATGGGAAAGATTTTTGTTATTCATTTGTTGAAAAATATAATAAAAATATTAGTCACGTGTAATTATATATAAAGAAGGTATTTAACACTCCTCCTCATTCGTTAGAAAACTCAAGTTAAATCTACAAGGAGATGAAACATGAAGTTCAGTTTGACTGGCAGTAGGTTTGAATTGAAGTTGCGTAGAATTCATAGATTGAACTATTTTAGCCACACCAATTCAACAAGCGGAACACAAGGTTTGGGATATAGACAACGTTTGTTATCGTTGTTGTTGTTGTGACATTAAACGGCTTAAATTTTTTTTTTTTTTTAAAAAAATGTTCAAATTGAATCAGTGTAATCTGTTGGGTTTAACTATAAACTCAGTTTTGTTCTGTTTTTATATAAAAAAATTTCACTAAACTTAGTTCGGTTTGATTTACTTTAAATTCAATTAAAATAGATCAAATCTATATTAGATCAATCCAAAATGGTTTGGACTTATTAGAAATTCATTATTCGTACTGAAAATGTATAGAAATCTATTAAAAAGCATAAATTTATATAAAAATATTTATAAATATATTATAAAAATATTATTTCTTTTAAAAATAATTAAATTAATTTTTTAATGAATATTTTGTTTGAATCCAATTAAATTGGTTGAGACTATTTGTGGTAATTTTATTAAAAATAAAAATTATTATACATATTAATAAAAATATTATCTAAATCTTGAAAATTATACTAATTATAATATTGTACAAACATTATAGTGTCTATCAATATAGAATAAGCTTTACAACTGGAAAATATATTTTTAATGAATTTTATAATTACGTATATTTATGATGTTGTCATCTAAAATTTTAAATTATGTATTGATTATTTTTATAATTTTATCAAAAATAAAAATTATTTAAAGTGATAAATAATTACATAATTATATACATTAATGATATTACGACTTATATATATATATATATATATAAAAGTCGTAATATCATTAATGTATTGAATGCGAAATTTTACAATTCTAAAAGGGAGTTACCGTATAACTTATAATTATAAAATCTTTTAATAGCGCACTTACATACATTTTATAAGTCCTCATACATGAATAATTTTTTTTTCATAAGCATAAGCAGCACAAATAGACATAAAATACTATTATTTTTCATAATATCTCAAATAGTGGCATTTTACACCTTCTCCTTCATATATTATTTCATAAAAAATTATTATCAAAGTAAATAAAATGACCAAATAACTTTTTTAAAGTTTGTAATTATGTATAGTTGCAATAAAAATTGCATATTAATTTATATGTTCAATCTTATGTGACAATTTCAAGATAAAATTTATTAAATTTGCATAAAGCAATTTTTAATAATCATCAAATAAATAATTTAGTATTTCATAATAAAAAATAAAATTAATAGATAGTTATAAATTATATATCTACATGAGTTTATTATAATAAATTATTATTTATTGATTTAACCTTTAATTTGTGTAGCATAGTTTTAAGAGAGAATGTGCTAAATTTTAACAAAATGATTCTTGATAATTTATTATATTGTCATTAGTTCTTATATACTCATAATTTTGAATAATCAATGAATTAATTTAAATCTTAGCTTCTTGTTTAAAATTTTATTTTTAGATTTTCTAATTTTGTATTTATAAGTTGTTTATTTAGAATTTTTTATTTTTTGTTATTTGATGTTAGTTTTATATTTAAAATTTTATTATTTTGATTTTTTAATTTTCTATTTAGAATTTTTTTTATATTATACGCAATTATTTAATAAACAAGGAATAGATATTTGAAACTAATAATAATATATATTGATACTGTAAAGTTCTGAACCGATGACGCCACTAGTAACAAATCTTTCTATACAATTCTATCTTCTATTTTAGATGGTAAATCCATTTGCTATTGCAAAGCCTAAAACATTAATGATGTTTCTGTAATTAACCCTTTACGATTGTTATGAGAATTTCTTTCAAAAAATTTTCAGTAAGGTGAGCAAATATCAGCTTGCACAGTCCTCATCTGATCCGATCCAATCAAAAATATCAAACACCATTAAAGCGCAAGCGATAAGTTGGCACAGCAGAAAAATGATTAGCTTTTCGCAATGTGAGGCTATATTTTTCTGTCATGTCCAAGTCACAAGGCAACACACCGTGTGGGAGCTCCCAATTAAAGCAATGCACTAGCTGAGCAACAACAAGTCGAACATTAGTTAATCCCAGGTGAATCCCCGGGCACCCTCTACGGCCTGAACCAAATGGAATAAGCTGGAAATGATGTCCACGAAGATCAATAGTTGTACCCTTGAATCTTTCAGGAAAAAACTCTAGTGCATTATCAGACCACACTTTAGTATCTCTTCCAATAGACCAAGCATTCACAAGAATTCTTGAATTCTTTGGTATATGGTATCCATTAACGGTTATATCCTCCACACACTTCCGAGGAATCAAGGGTAATGTTGGATAGAGCCTTAAGCTTTCTTTAACCACCATGTCCAAGTATGTTAGCTTGTGTAAGTCTGTCTCCTCCACCATTCTATCCAACCCAACAACACTGTCTACCTCTTCTTGAAGCCGTTTCATCACATGAGGGTGCCTTAGGAGTTCTGAAAATGTCCATTCAATGGAAGCGGTAGAAGTCTCAAACGCACCCACGATCATATCTTGTACGATAGCTTTTATACATGTTCGATCAATGACGTATGGTGCATCATCGTCATGGGAATTCGTCATTGGTTTATTCATTAATGAAAGCAACACATCAATGAAATCTCTATGTTGCATGGTTTTCCAATGACCATCTTGTTCGTGATCATCAATAATCTTCTCTAGGACTTTGTCCATTGCCTTTCTGCATGCCTTCAAACGTCGGGTCAATCCCTGTACATGATTTGATCAATAGATTGGAAATTAAGTGATTGCCTTACTCAAAAGTTTAGCAGAATTTTTTTTTTTTTGGGGGGGTAAAAAAAATCGATGTATTATTTTAAAAGAAATAATGAAATAATCTAAGTCAGCAAATTGATTCATATAATCTTTTCTTTCATCTGTTACATTGATCAATATTATTCGAAGAGCTAGACAGATTAGCCAGCAGTCAAGCATCTGAATTTTGTAAATCACTATTTCTATTAAGGTCTTACATAAACGGGATTAGAGAGAGAGTCAACAGAAGCAAGTTAGAAAGAGTTAAAAAGTAGAATATAAATAGAAGTTTGTTTGTGAGTTTTTTAATGATATAAATGAGAATAAATGGAATTTAAAAATTTTCATCTATTTACTTCTAAATTCTCATTTTTCTTATCCTTAAAAAATTGGAGGTTTAAGAGTGGAGTGAAAAGATTTTAAATAGTTTATATTCATTAACTTTTTTTTAAAAAAATTCAAATAAAGTGAAGCTAATTAACCTTATTTACATTTCATTTCATACTTATCCATTATTTTTTTTTTACTTTTCTTTATACTCATCTATTATGTTATTTTATTTTTTTACTTTTCTTTATACCCTGAAAAAATTTCCATATAATAAATACCTAAACTAAGTATAGATCAGGCAGGCAAATCCTTTGGCAGTTTAGTCATTCAGTACTTGGGTTATTCTATTGCCTATATATTTATCTCACGGTTTCATTATCAATGTCTTCAGTTCTCATTTGAAATAAATTATGTGAGAATCACTTTAGTAATAATTTTTTTTTTGTTTGGAATAAATTTTAAATTAATAAAATTTTATTATTTGAAATGAATTTATAACAGATTGAAATTATTTATTTCTTTAAATGTAACTATTTATGTAAAACAAGTATGTGCCAATTTAAGTTATATGATTATTGGAATAATTTTATCTAAAATTTTAATTGAAATGAATTCTCTCAAAATCTTATGAATTTGAATTTTCATCAAATCATTTATTTTGTAAACAAAAAAATCCGATTCTTTTAAATGTAGACTTTCTAAACAAATAAAATTCAAATATATTATTTTTTTAAAAAAAATCTAAGTTTCTAAACGAGGCCTAAATGTATGAATTTCATTTTAAGCTGACCTAAAAATCGATATTAATTCTATCATTTTACTATTAATTTGATGATTGATGAGTACCTACTTTATATGTATAGTGTATAAAGTTAAGGTCCAAACTATGGGAATTCTATGTATTCATAGATGATGATCTTTCGTTAAAAAGAGGTATGAATTCTTAATGATTTATGCACCATTTTCTTGGTCCTCAACCGTAGAAGTAAATTTAACCTCCACCATTTGAATTATATATATAAAGTACCTGAAGGTCCAGTGCTCCAAGAAAAGGAACATAATCAGCTATATTCACAGTTCCAATCAATTCCAATGATTCCTTAATAAGTGGCCTTAAGTCCAAGTTACCAACATTGCTGCGGTGCCCAAAAATCATCCTGCGAATCAAGTTCTCACCCAAGTCACCAACTTTCTGACTAACATTCACCACCTCTCGAACCTTAGCTGCCTTTTTTATTGACTCCGCCAGAAATCCCAGCTCTTCCTTTCTCATGGGTGCTAATGACTCAATTTTTGATGCACTGAGAAGCTGTGATGTACACACTTTTCTAGCTGTACGCCAATAAGGACCATAGTCATCAAAAGTCATGCCCTTAGAACCATAAGACAGGAAATGGGAAGCTATCACTTTTGGACGGTTAGAAAAAGCGACGTCGTGGGTCTTGAGGAGTAGCTCAGCAGCTTGAGCAGAGGATACGACCACCGTGTTCACATGGCCTAGCTTCAAGAACATGATTTGACCATATTGTTTGGCCAGATGGTAGAGGTTTTGGTGTGGGAGTTTCCCTATTAAGTGGAGGCTGCCTATGATGGCCAGAGCTCGGGGACCTGGAGGTAGCTTTTGGCCATCGTTTTTGTGATGTCGTTTTAGCATCCAGGAGAGAATATTTTTGAAGGGAATATAAATGACTGGAAATAAGAGCAATATCGCAATAGACATTTTCGTGTATCTTTCTGGTGGAGAAATATGCAATGGAATAGAGTTTATTTATATTATAAGTATTGGTGTGGGCACATTCATATTCGTTAAGAAAATTATTGAGACAAAAAGAGATGATTAAATGACGTATTGGGTATGTGAATTAAAGACAACCACTCAGGAAAATGATTTTAGTGTGATGTTTGTTGGTGGTGCATTGTCAGAGAATATGTATTGGACGTTGCGAACACAATTCCAGGCTATACTTTTATGGTTCTGCACTTTAAACAAGGTAACGTTGGTTATGTGTCGTGTTTAAAAATTCATACTCAATTCCATAAGAGAACTAAAAATATCTGATTCATTGTTTAATGTGATTGGAATTATATCGAATAATGAATTTGGTCAGACTCATATCACATGTATTCAATTATTTTTTACTCATTTTTTACATAATTTTGTACAATATATATATATATATATATGACTTTAAAATTTTAAAAATCATATATTTTCTCTATAAATTGTACGTAGAAATTTTAAAATTATGTAATTCACTACAAGAAATATATAATTTATTGGCGAAATTTTTCGTCGATAAAAGCTCGATTCCGTCAGTAATATATCTTTATTGACAGAACACCAATCGTATAATTTTGTCGGCGAACTGTTGATTGCTAACAAAATACCAAAGAAACTTCTCATCTGTTAGAAAAGTTATTGATGACTTACTAATATAATATCAGTCGGTATTTAAGTATAAAAAGACCAACTAAAATACTAACGAAACGTCTTATCGGCAAGTCCATCGGTAAATCTATCGGTAATCCGTTAGTGAAATAAATACATGTATTATATTTTTTAAAAAAGTTGTCAGTAATTCATCGGTATTTTACATAAATTTTTTAATTATTCCATCAGTAAATTTTCAAGGAATTTTTTAAATATTATAATATTTTATACTATTTATGATACAAATGTTCATTATATTAATATTTTAATATTAAATTTATAAAATTAGTAATAGTAAGTTGATACTATCAATATTTTACACTATTTATAATATTAATATTTTTAATATTAATTTTATAATATTTATGATATTAATTTTATAATATATAAAAGAAATAAAAAAACTTTTAAATAATAACAAAAATATAACGAAAAAAGATATATATATATATATATATGCACATAAAAATGTTAATGTTAATATAAATAAAACTATAAAAACTAATCAGCTGCTACATCCTCCGAATCGACGAAAAAATTATTAGCGACATGGGAGTCATAAGGATCAGATGCAGGAAAGTAATAATTATAGAAGCAAGAGCAAAATATCTAAAAGCAGGAGTAGTAACAACAACAGTAGTCGGTAGTTGAGAAGGAGGCGAGACGGGTGGCATAGAGGTATCCCAGTATGCTGGGACACGAAGTGCAGCCAATGCTCTATAGCTCACATTTGTGAATCGATAGACTAGACATAGGCGTGATAGGATGTGATCCTCTCATCTACTCGTTGCTCGACCTCTAGTTGCAAGTCCTTGGTAAAAGGCGGTGGAGTTGAAGAAGAGTTGACACTTGAGGACTCACCATAGAAACCAAGGGTCTGATCACCCACCCCATAGATCTAATCCTTCACCCGACCCCCTATAGTCAACAGGAAAACCTTGCACTCGTCAACCTAACGAGGCTCATCAAATCTTAGAGGTGGCTACGATAGCTGCTCACGATGTATAGGAATACCATCCTACAATTTGCAAAGTATAAGATATATAAATATTAATTAATGAAAAAATAAAATATAAAATAACTAAATTATGACTTACATTAACTACCCTAGACCGTGTATCAACGAATGTCTCCATGTCATATTGCTTCGTGTGTGTATACATGAAGACATTGATGAGCTGAACCTTTTATAAGATCGGGGCTTCGCAGCTACGCTTAAACTAGTGGAATCTTGCTTGCGACTCCATCCTTTTATCGACCAACGGGGATCAAGAGGATGAGGGTCTCTACATTGGTAGTGATCCTAAGGTGTGACACGTGATTTAAACCATTAAGGGGATTCTTTAGGCCTTATGCAATTTCAAAGCCCTTTGTCTAAAGTAGTGGTTGTTAGGGGATAAAAAATGGGATAATATATTGATACCATCCCTAGAAAATATGGAATCACCACTCGACTTTGGTTGGGATAAGAATCCGAGAAAGGCAAAATCTGATCCTAATCTAAGTCAATTAAAAGGCTCATTTCGTCTTTATCCCATCAGAGATTGGGTTTTAAAATTAGATACAATTTAGGGAAAATATTATGTAACCCTAAACCACTCGGATATTGGGATCCGACCTTTAGACATTTTAGTTCACTTTTAATATTTTAGATTAGTTATTGGTTAGTCCAATTAATGCCTTTAAACATATATGTAAGCATGATTCTTTTAAACAAGTCATCAACTTCAAGGGGAAGAGGATCATGCATCACGACAAAAGGGTTTCATGCATATATCCATCATCCACATATATCATTTGAGATGGGGGGGTCATGCATCATGGTATAAGGTCGGCATGCATATATCATCATCCATTCATACATATAATCTTATAATCCATACGGGATAGTGGATTTAGACCAAACTCATTATCTAAATCCAAGTAATCACACCTACACCCAAATGAAGAAACAAGTTAGTAATGAATCAATAGGAAAAGCAAACAAAGAAAGCTTGAAGTAAATAAAGGAAGGGAAGACAAGTCCATATTAATCATCTCACCATATCTCCCAAAGTCAAGGTATCCTAGTATGCATTCCAAGTCCATAATAACACCATTCACATCACAAACCAGAATATGACATGATTAAGATGCATAAATCATAAAATGCTTTAAACCTTAAATATGAATTGCAAAGTGATACAAACGACCTAGGTAAAGATTCAAAAGATCTAATTTAACTTTAAGGTCCAGTCACAAGAGGAAGCCTTAAGAAGTTTAAAGATGCAATTGAAACTTTCATGCAAGGAGAAATTATAAAAAGATTGGCTCAAGAAGATAATGGATTATGTGAAGACCAAATGCAAAAGGATGAAAGCATAGGTTTTCAAAAGGAGTACTCAGCTTGATTCAATGAAGTCCCAATTCATAGAAGAAAGAAATTGAGGCAGAAAGTTGAAGCACGACTGTGCGCATGATTGTGCGTCTTCATGATCCTTTGGCAGAATGTGGTGACACAGCCATGCACATGGTCGAGCGACTTCGAGTGATTTTTGTTATCCAATTTTTATAATTTTGAATTCTTTATTAGCCAATTATAAGGCTTTAATATCTTTCTTATTCATTAGGAAAAGATTAATTAGTAAGTTTAAAGAAGAAAACTAGTGTTAGTTTTAGGAAGAAAACTAGTATTTAGGAAGGAATATAAGTCCTATTGTGTTAGGAATATCTTAGGAAGATTCTTTCCATCTTCTATTAGGATTTATATTAGTTTAAGTCTTGTAAGTTTATAAAAGGCCGCAAAAATGAGTTTGCATATAGCTTATTATTAATTTACAAGTTTTTGGTGAGATTTTATTCTCTTCTTGAGTTTTTGAAAGAATTTGGTGAGATTGTTGAGTGAGCTTAATAATTTCACAAAACTTGTTTGATCTAGATTCTAAATTATTTAGTTAATTTAGGGCTGAAATTGACACAACTTTAAATCTTATTCATAGGTTGTTAAAAATAATTTTTCAAGAGATTTAGTTTAGATAAGCTTTAGACTTGTGGTTGCATATAAGTAAGGACGTTAATTCCACCTTATTCATATCATTTGGTATCAAAGCCAAGGTTAATTCAAGATCAAAAGGTATCAATTCTTCTTATTTTTGCATTGTTTTCTTTCTTTCCTTGTGATTTTCATATTCTTCGTCTTCTTCTTCACCTTCATTTGTTTCCTTTGTGTTTCTCTTTTGTTTCTAATTGTTCTTTTACAATTCCAATTCTGTTTTAGCTTCCAATAGTTTAAAAAAAGAGAGAGAAGTAAAAAAAAAAAAAGATGAATAGGAAAAATATGAAAAAAAGGAAAAAAAAAAAAAAGGAAAAGAAAAGGAAAAAAGCTAGAATTGCATAACTTGTTTTTGAGTCGAACCTAAAAGTTCCTTTGAATTAATTCAGACTTGGCTTTATTTCATCATATTCTTGATTTCAATTTGCAACTTCAAATACCTTTCAAATTCTTAAATTAAGATTAGGTCTTTAGTTTGTTTATTTTCTTACAACCAAAAGTGTTTCTTTTAATTCCTTGTTTTCTAAGTAACTCATACAAGATAAGGAAGAATATGGTTCGTGTGATCTTGAAATTATTTGTCTTGGAAAAAGAAAGTGGAATCTAAATTTGATTGTCATAATTATAGTGAAAAAAAAAGAAAGTAAAACTAGTTGTTGTAGAGTTTGTAGGAAATGCTCTTATTTGGTGGGATCAATTGAAATATACTAACAAGAGGTTGAGAAAACCATTAATTAGTACTTGGGTAAATATGAAAAGAGCTTTAAAAAAGCGTTTTGTACCTAGTTGTCATCTTAAGGATATGCACAATAAATTGCAAAGGCTAGTGTAAGAGACTAGGATTGTGGAAGAATTTTATCAAAAGGTTGAAATTACTTTGATAAGGGCTGAAATTGAAGAATCAATAGAGCAAATTATGGCTTGTTTTCTTATTGGATTAAATAAGGAGATTGTCAATCAAGTTGAGACCATGCCATACATGGATTTAGAGGATTTGTACCATAAGGCTTTCATTATGGAAAGACAACAAAAGATTAAGCCCTTTAGGCCCAATTTCAATTCAATTTCGTGGACTAACAATTTTAAAAGTGATGATAAGCCCAACATAGGACCCAAGGCTGAACCACCTAAGAAAGAAGGAGGAAAACCTAATTTTACTGCCAAAATCGATTCCAACAAGCCCAACAAATATACGTTTATTGTTTGTTTTAAGTGTCAAGGAAGAGGGCATGTTACACGAGATTGCCCAACCAAAAGTACTATGGTTATAAGGGATGGCAAGATTACTAGTGAAGATGAAGATAATGGTAAGACCATTCTCGAGATCCCTCCATTAGAAAATGCTAGTGATGTTAATGAGGAAGACCTCAATGAGGTAACAAGTAAAGATATCTTTGTGACTAGGCATACTTTGAATGCCAAATTAAGCATGAACATAAGCAAAGAGAAAATATCTTTTATACTAGATGTAGAATAAATGGTAACTTATGTCTTGTTATCATTAATGATGGTTGTTGCACTAATGCGATTAACACCTACTTAGTTGAAAAAATGCAATTGCCAACTTTAAAGCCTCCTAAACCATACCATTTACAATGGCTTAATGAGTATTGTGAGATCAAAGTTACTAAACAAGTTAAGATTGCATTTTCTATGAGCAAGTACAAGAATGAGGAGTTATGTGATGTTATTTCAATGCAAGCTAGTCACATGCTATTGGGGCCAGAAAATAAAAAATAATAGACTTTTTTTCTTTTGTTCCAATAAAAACTAAAATGGATAAATATATAAAAATTTTCGTACTAGAAAATAAAATAAATTAAACATAAAAAATAAACAAAGGACATGGTGGAGTGAGTACCTTGATGTTGGTTTTTAGTTAAACTAAAGAGAATATGTAGGGGTTTTCACTTAAACTCCATAAATAAACATTGGAAAATTATCATCCAAACAAGTTAAAGATGCAACAAGAAATCAAGATTCCAGGACGAAGGAACAAGAAAAAAAAAAGGACCAGAAAATGTTAACAAAACACAAATTACATGCTTCCTGACATTTAAATCAAATTAAATTTAAAAGCCCTATTTGGAACAAATCATGTAGGAAAAGATAATTTTATTAATAAAATTCTCTTTGATAGAATTCTATTATTTAGAATATTTTTAAATTGATAGAATTTAATTGAATTCTATTATTTAGAATAAATTTATATTGAACTAAATTATTTTATTTTCTTAAAATACTATTTTTTATTTTTTTTATTTAGAATAACTATAGCATCAATTTAACTATAGCATCAATTTAAGTTATAAGATTAATAAAGTAATTTTATTTAACTTTTTAATTGAAATGAATTCTCTCAAAATTTTGTGACTTTTGATTTAATTTGACTTTCTCATCAAATCATTTCTTTTTTTGAATAACAGAATTGAATTCTTTTAAATATATACTTTATAAATAAGAGAATCATTAAAATAGATTTATTATTTATTGAATTTTTTCAAATTAGAATTTTTAAATAGGGCCAAATAATCTATGAAATACGTGGATTTATGATGGATTAATTCTCAACTTGTCTGCCATTTTTTATATTCTTCAAGGATCTAAAGGAAATAAAATATTCTAGCTCCAAATTAAGAAAGAAGATGAAATTTGTTCACAAAAGGTCTTGTTCTTGATTTGGATTTTATGTGAAGGGTAAGGTGTTCCCTAAGGTAAGGTGTTTCTAGGATTACTTCTTTCGCTAAACATGGAAATCTTGGAGCTTTGCTTATGAAACGATCCATCCAAAACTGGAGCCGAATAAAATAGCTCTATTTATTTATTTATTTTTTCAATGCTTTCGGCCCTCCAAATGAGGAAAGCTCCTCCTTTGTTTTCCTTTTTTTGTTTTTTGGGTACAAGGAAGGTGCTCAAAGAGCAGAACTAAGAGGGAATATTCCTAACAGAGAAAATACCCATTTAATCATAAGCTTTTCATTGCTCAACTTCATCTGGAGGTTATTGCAATCTGTGGTTTCCAATATGCAGCTCAGTAGCATAAGGCGCCCGCCTATCTACTGCACAGTAGATTTGTTTTATACACGATGATAATAAAAAAGGTGTTAATGGGTTCCTCTTCATGGGTTGGGCGAGAATTAAAGAAACTTGCATATATATTCTAGGCTTTTTAAAAAAATTTTTGGGTTTGGATTTTAGGCTTAAGTTTTTCATAATTTTGGGCTTAGTTTTAGGCTTTACAGATTTGAGAAAAAATGGATATTTTTCGTAAAATATATTTGAGTTTGAGTTTGAGTTTGAGTTTGGATTTGGGTTGTAACAGGTCCTTTTATTCGCTAGTGAGTCAAGCCTTCAGATTGCTTTCTGTCCCGAGTCATTCAACCTCCCCAATTTATAAGGTAGACTCCGGACCACAGAGCTTGGTGGTTCGAGTGTTTAAAACGCAAAATTTTTTTGCGTTTTAAGTTGTTATCTCACCTATATTAATTAAGTGCATTTATGTAGCGTTGTAAATATGTTAACATAAAATATATATACATTAATTTAAAATCATAACACATAATATTTGATATGAAGATATATTAATATTATAGAAAAGGTACACTGATTTTGTACCGTAAGTACATTGATATTGTACTTTAAATACATTGTTTACTTATTTTCAAATATATTATTATTACTTTAGGTAAATTATTTTTTTATTAAAGATACACTATTATTATTTTATAAATACATTAGTATTGTACTATAGATATATCATTTTTTATTTCAGGTGCATTTGTTATTTACTTCGGATCCATTATTTTTTATTGAATGTACACTATTATTGATTTATAAGTATATTTATTTTGATTTTGGTATTTGTTTTAAGTTTTTAAAATATCAATACATTTATTTTTAAAAATTGAACTTATTTAATTTTTATACAAAAAAAATTTTAAAATTAAAATTAAATATCAATACAAAATCTGAATTGAATTAGCTACATATTGTATCAATTTATTTTAATTACAATAATAAAGAGGAAAAAACAATAAAATAAGAAAAAAAGAGAAAAAAGATTTAAAGTGTGAAAGTTATAAAAGAAATATTCTAAGTACATGTGTATGATGTGTCTAGATACACCTGTGGCAGATGTTGAGTTTATGAAATGGTGAGTTTTAATTAGAGTGCATGATGCATAGTAAACATAGTTTCAGGATATACATTTCCTTCAATCTCATCGTCTCATTTCAAGAAGACTGTTAATTGGCTATCATTATTAGATTTAAAATAAATCAAGAAATATAAAAATCATTGTCTATAATCTAGTTTGTTAGTTTGTAAATGTAACTCGTTAGTAATTTTTTAATGTAATTTGTTAATTTTAAATGTGATTTATCGATAATTTGTTAGCAATTAATTAATTTAAATATAATTTTAGTCTTTTAAATGAGAAAATTCAAAAGTATAAGATTAAAAAAAATTCAAATTGACTATTATATTATAAAATAAAATGTGTTGTAACAAGAGTCAAGAGGACTTGAAGCATTAACAGATATTAATCCAGCTCATAGTTATTTACAAGTAGCACATAAATTTTTTCTCGATTCAACTTATTTGATCTAAATTTATTTTTTAAAATGAAATTTGAATCGCTCAAATCTTATTGCATGAATGTTAACCTAAATGACCTAATTTTGAATAATGAAAATATTTTTTAATAATAAAAATAAAAGTTATTTTTTAAAAATTAAAATTATAATTATTAATCTAAATATATAAAATGTACTTAAAGGCATTATATACTTGACCGGGTGGATAATTCATAATTTTCTAACTTATACATTTATTTGTAATGGAGCTAATTAGCATAATAAGACTATAACATGTACATATGGTAATTTTGAATTGATCTTAAAATAATTTGATTCATAAATAAAACTATAATATGTACATATGGTAATTTTAATTGATCCTAAAATAATTTGATTCATAGATCAATTTGAATTGATTCAGCTTTGATACTATTCATGATTAATCCAATTTAAATTATTTAAAATAATTAAAAATTAAAGTAATTCTATCCAAAGCTTGAAAATGATTTGATTTTATCAATGTTTTGACTCGATGATTCAATTAGCACTTTTAAATAATCTAATTCAATTCATTTATCCAAAATATATCTAAAAAAATATTATCCAAATTTAACTTAACTAGAATCATTTATTATCACCTCTATTCACATGTGTTAATTGAAAATCATAAAAAATAAGAAATACAGTGCTCCACAAAATGTGCAAGTGTAATATGGCCAAGAAAATGAAGTGCAACAGCAGCTACTAGATGACATGTGTATTAATCTTCACCCAGCCTTAGGAGGAGGGACTAAAGAATGGATAGAAAGGTTAACTAACTTGTTAGCTAAGAGCAATGACCATTACAACTCACATTTGTAGTAAATTGCACAATTCTTTCTAGCCATTTTAACTCAAATTTGAAGGCTCTATATACTCTACTTGATTGATAAGTCGTGTCCAGGACTAAAGGTATATGGTTTGTCCCAATTAAATGCTTATGAATTACTTGAGCCATTTCGAATCCCTCCTTCCATATAATACTAGAGACTGCTCTATCTAGTCTTTGTGCAATGTAGCACTCATCGAGTTGCCTATTGTATTAGGTGAATGGGATATCTTTGAAACCTAAATCAATCAACTGACGTTGGTTGAGGCATTTGTTAAACATCTCTATTTGTCCTCTATCAGCTGATCTCCTATCCAATTTTTCTCTCATTGGCAATTAAATTCAAATCTCCAATGCACAACCAAGGTTTAATCCCAAGATTGATAATACTGGCTAAATCTAAAACCTCCTGTCTTGTGTTATGATAAGGACTTCCATAGATGAAGCAGATAACATAATGTCTATTTCCATAGATGAACCAGATAACATAATGTTTATTACCATCGATATCACTACAAGCCACTTGAAAAAAAAATGGTTATTTTTTTTTTTAAATAATTACAACTAAACTGATTCTTGCCACCATAATGCTAGACCTTCTCCTCCGCCAATCGACTCCACATAAGTACTATATTGAAATTTCATTCGTCTTCATAGTCGTTCTAGAATTGAACTTTTTTGGTTGGATTCCATAAGGTTAGATCATAGTGGGGTGATGTGTAAACTAGTTCTCCTCAAACTCTACCCATCAAGATTCGCCCCAATCCCTGATAGTTCCATAATATGAGCTTCAATGCGACCGGGTGGCTTCGAAAAGCCACCAATGCCATTGTTAGGATTAGAATCCATAAGGCTCTCATTATTCCCAATTTCCACGCTATGTCCAATTGATTTTGCATGCGGAATGCCCCTTCATCTTTATGTCATCCTTTTTAAATTCACGCCTCTAGCTCTCAAAACCCAATTACTTCCTTTAGCAAAAACTACTAAGCCACCCTGTTTAATTTGGAGCCAGTTAAGAAAGAGGTGAATTTATATTACCACTGATGAGGTGTGAGTCCGAGTGAATTTTTATTTGTTTGATAAGGTTTTTTGAACAGGATTTTAAGGCTATTTAGTGTTTCTTCATCCAAAGGGTTGAGTAGGCTAATGTATCCAAAGTGCGTTTCATAAGTTTAGCTACTAGTAGGGTGAGGGCATATAAAGGCCGAAAGTTGAAAAGTCTATTTTAAATCTTTTGGTTTTGAATGGGTTGGGTGAGGCCTGGAATTCTCTCTTTCTTTGAACCCACTTGAATTTGGATGATATGGACTGGACAAGGGATCGTGTTTGGGCGTGTGGAAGATATGAAAGGATGTAAGCTTAGGTATCACCTTGGTGACAATTAATCTTATTAAGTCAGTTCAGTGTTGACTGCCTTCCGTATCGTATGAGAGCGTTATAGTTGGGTTACCATGCTAACTTTCAGCAAAGGGAAGTGAGCTGGTTAGATTAACATTGTGTGGGCACAGAATAAGAGATTTATTATTTGCAGCTATCTCATCCATTTCTTGGTCCTCACAATTTGATGTGAATAACATTTATTCCTGATGATCCTGCACTTCAGTCTCAAACCTCCCACTATTATCATAAAAAATTTCCCATATGAAAAGACCATTGAGCCATCTCCAAAGAGTCCATGACCCTTTGTTGAGGTAAAATAAAAAAGGATGGTAATTTTTCATTATTTGGAAATGAAAGAACAATAAAGAGAAAAGAAAAATAACTTTTATTTTTTTGAGAAAAAGTGTAATGATTGAATAAAATTATAGTGAATTTATCTTTGCATCCTTCATATTTTAATTGAAGGAGAAAAATAAATTTATTTTTTCTTTTTTATTCTTTGTCCGAACTTGTGAAAGGAAAATAGACGAATTTTTTTCATTCTTTTATATTTAACATGAACGAAAAAAATAAATGAAGTAAAATAAATTTTATTTTTTTTATTTATTTTCTGCCCTTTCTGAACAATCTGCTGTAAGTGTTAAGAGGGGAGCCTACCACATTTGTCAAGCAGCTACGATCACTGGTTTGGTTAAAGCTATCTTTGCTTCCTTTTAAATAGGAACACCTCCCTAATCTCTGCAGCCTGTCACTCTTGGCCGGAGCTTATAGAAGCGTTCCATCCCACAAATCCTCCATGCATAAGATCCACTTCAATGAGACCCCCAACGAAGTTCTAAATGGACAAAGCATTTTCTTAAGACATAAATTAGGAGCACACTATGAACTAGGACCTAAAAAGCGGATGACGAAAAGTTAACATGTTCTAGCGATTTATCCGATGGCCAATCTTTGATAACAATGAGTGGATTTGTATTAGACCAAGGGCCTTCCTCCAATACGTATCTCATACCCACCTCGTGATACAACTTTAAAATAAACACACTATCTTGTCGAATTACTTTAAAACCTTTGCGAAATTTTCAAGCCTTTTGAAGAGTTGCTCTAACTATTTCCAAACTTATATTCTTATTGGTAATCAGTTTTCCTACAAGGACTATTAAATTTAAGTCACGGGCAAGAGAATGATTTGGTAGGGGAGGGCGCAGTACATCCTGTGTTTGGCAAAATGATGTAGGGAGGAAAGAAATTACTCTTTATTTTCCTTCCTTATGTTTGGATAAAAATGAGAAGAAGGAAAATAAATTTATTTTCTCTTGTTTGAATAGCTAAATATGAAAGGAAAGGAAAATAATATTTCATATATTTCTAATTTTATCCTTTATTAAAAAAATATTTGAATATATAATTATATTGTATAATGGTAAAAAATAATTATTTTATAAATTAATTGATTTTATATGAAATTAAAATTTATATAATGATAAATATAATGTTAATAAAAAAATTCTAAAATTATTTTTTATATTTGAAATGTTGAAAAAATATATTTATATGTAAATATTGAAATGTAACAAAAATATTTTTAAATAAATTTATTTTTAAAATATTTTTAAATATATGTTTTAAATGTTTTTAAATACATTTTTAAAATATTGAAATGTAACAAAAATATTTTTTAAATATTGAAATATTACCTGGAAATTACCGAGTGAAGATGAAAACAAATGAAACAACTTTGGTCCCGGTAATTAGGAGTGAGCAAACAGATAGTTCGGTAGGCTCAATTCAGTTTTTGTCAAATTTTAAAAAATCAAATTTTTTATTCTTAAAATTGAACCGAACCAAAATTTTTTAAAAAACTAAATTAGACGAACCGATTAAACCGAAATTTATGTATCTATAAACTGAACCAAATTGATCTTATAAAAAGTTCGGTTTGGTTTGATTGTTTTAATAAAATTACATGTATTTTAAATTTAGTTTAATTCAAATGGATTTGATTTATTAATTATATCGATTAATTCGATTTTCTATCTAAAAAATAGAAAACCGAATTTTTTTAAAATTATAACCGAATAAATCAATTTTATTAAAAGATCAAACTGAATTGAACCATCTCGGTTCGGTCAATTTTTCTGTTTAATCTGATTTTTGCTCCGATTATGTAATTTTTTACAATGTCCAATAACATGATAATCATTTCAGCAAAATCCCCTTATTTTTTTACTTTTTTCTCTCTATTTTGGAGAGAAAATGGTATAAGGAAAAATTTCAAATATTTTTCTTTCTCTCCCATTTCCCCTCTCTTTTCAAATAATAAAATTTTCTTTTTTCTTTTATTTTACCTTTTTATTTATTTCCCTTCTTATTTTCTTTCCTCCCAAACACTCTCTTTAAGTTAACCGATCTTTGTGATCAGTTCATTTATTTCTTGATCAGATGGGTCCATTGATGCTACTGTTGAAAAAGTGACCGAAGGTAGAATTGGAATTGACAATGTTGGTTGTTCGAGAAAAAAAAAAAAAAAAAGATGGAAATACTTTAAAACTATGTATGGATCACGGGTAATTTAAAGACAAAGGAAGGGAATAGAAGAGATACCGCTTACAATCATATACTGTTATTTAAATTTTTAGGAAATGAGAAGAATAAAAAGGAAAGGAATTGAAATTAAGTATACTTCAATTTGAAGTATAAAAAATTTCAACTGGTTAGAAAGAATAAAAAATTATATATATTGTATTTTTTATCCTTGTAAGATACATTATTTAACTTTGTCATTTATATCTTGAAAAGTCTTTTTGTATTTTAATATTTATTATTTCTTTTCCTCTCACTTATCCAAATAAAATGTAACATTTTCTCTCTAGTCCTTTTAATGATTAAATATTTTCAAAATCGGACTGAATTGATTGATCGAAATGATAAAATAAAAAATCGGTCACTAATTCGGTTTAGTTTGGTGTTTCAAACAAATTATTCAAAAAACTTGTGAAAGCAAAAAAAATGGTAAAAATAGATAAAATTGAAAATCGATTCAATCCAAAATTAAAAATATTAAAAATTTACAGTATTTTTTCAAAATTTAAATTTTAAAAAATAATTTTAAGTATTTTATCATATTACATATTTTTTTATTTTTTTAAAAATATTTTAAATATTATTTATATATTTTTCAAAAAAATTAAAAAACTATCTTATTGAATTAGACCGATTGAGTCAATCAAATTGATCAAACTAGAAATCAGCCAATTGACTAGTTTGATTTTCGGTATGATTTTAAAAATATTGTTCTTTATTGCTATATATAGTGTAAGAAAACTCTATAAAGAGAGAGAGAAATTAATTAGAGTTCATTTTTAGAATTGTATTTGATTCTTCTAAATAATTTTATGTGATTATAAAAGATAAATAAGATGAATATTAAAAAAAAAAATTCCAACAAGAATATGAATATAAAATTTGATATGATTGAATCGCGTGAGCCGCTGATGTCGCCGGAGCCATGCATACTTACTTTTTACTCCTTTGTCCTTTTTTCAGTTAGTAAATGCTGTAAAAAACAAAGGTCAAGCAGCCACGTTAGCAGGGCTGAATAACACACAGTAAAAACTTCGACGGTGAAATTAGGGAACAGACCGAAACGTTTCAAAGTTGAGGGCGAAAGGACACAGAAGAAGAGTGGCGAAGATTAAACAATTTCTATACTGATCTCAGTGCTTGACTTCTCACATTTCAACTAACACATTATCGCTGATAATCCCTAATATAGAGAAGAAGAAGCAGCAGAAGAAAGCGAGGGAATTTTCTTTTTTTTTTTTTTCGATTTTTCCAAGGTGGACGATCTTCCTTCCTCATCTATTGTATGTTCTCTCCTTGTTATTCCTTCGAAATTCGCTCCTATGCCTCTGTTTATATTATCAAACTGAAATTTGGAATGAATGATCGATTTGCATGTTTCTGTTACATATGATTGATTGTGTTCAACGATTCATAATCTGGGTCTAATTGAGCATCTCATTTTATTGGCATTTTTTGCTCTGCTATGTTGTAGATAATTGTTATCTGTTTGTGGTGTTATGTGTGCCTCTTTTTTTTTTTTGTGAATGGAGATGCTACAGATTAGGTTGTAATTGAAAGGATTGATAGTTAATACATATTTTGTATTCTATTTTACTTATTTGTGTTTTTGTTTTTAACCTTAACATCAATTTTATTGCACATGTAATAAAAATGCTTATGTTTATATTTATATGCACACACATGCACGCCCAGAAAAACTTTTATTGAGCCCCTATTTGTTTTGTGGAAAATAACTTCTGTGCAGAAGATGCTTTCCGAGGAAAACATTTTCCATGAAAATTACTTATTTTCTGCTGGTTGATTGCATTACTGAAAAACAATGGAAGATAATTTTATGCTGTTTTAAGTAGACCGAAAAGTACTAATTTGCTTTCAATTGACTACACAAAACATTTAGACTACAAAAAAATTCATATATTTATCATTTATTACTGAATTTCAGAAAATGTATATAAAAATGATAAATTTGGGGGTTGTCGCTGGTTGCCACCAATCGGCGGTGACTACAGGTGACCTTGGTGGTCAAAGACGACCAGGTATAGTTGGTAGACTCATGAAATGTGTTTAGATGATTCTTTTATAAGTTGTTTAATAATTTTATCAAAATCCGGAAAATCCTTAAAAATCAATTAGTTTTCTTTTGACCAGAAAAATATTTTTTGTTGATTAATTCTCCTGAAAGCTCCAAATGTCAAAAAATGCTGAAAACATTCTCCTAATAATGGAGCATAAGGGTTAGTGATTGATTCTTGTGTTTCTAATGCAGAAATAATTTCGCCCCCCCCCCTCTCTTCATATTTAGGGAAGTAATTGAAAGGAGTTGTTCATGCTGAGGTGGAGGCTTGACAGCAATATGTGGCAGCTTTGAAGACTTGGTCGCACTTGATACTTTTATATGCAATGTTTGCTTTGACTTATATGTAATCATTAATTGTTATCAAAATTTGCTGGAATGTGGTGGGAATTTGGAATAGTTATCTGATTATCCAAGTCTTGATGATTCTTATATAGGAGGAGCAAGGCAGGATTAGGATTCAGTTGATTTCCACATGCCATGAATTGTATAATCTGGGTTTATTATCATCTGTTTCACATTGGAAATTAAGATAATAGCAGGAAGAATGTCGAGAGGCCAATCTCTGCGAAGAACTAATTCTCAGAAAAGAGCTTTAGAAAGGTGCAAGTCAAAAGGAAAAGCCAGTGAGTTTGTTAACATTGACAGAATCTGTAATTTTATCATTATTGATTCCCCAGAACCTTCAGGGTGGACCTCTCCTGCTGCTAGTATATCTGGAAAGGACAAAAAACCAGAATGTTGGAATATAATTTACATTGATGATGATGATGATGATGATAGTGGTGATTGTAGCAGTTCTCTGAATGTTTTTGAAGAGGGTGGAGATCAAGATACTCATTGTAATCAAGGAAGGAAGTTTTCCTCAAAGTCATCAAAGTGCTGGGCTACCTGCTGCAGAAAAGCCTCATCTCTTAATCAACAAAATTTTTCCTCAGGTACTTTATCTGAGAATGATGATTCTGATTGTGACATAGTGGAAGATTATCTGGGAAATATTCGTCAACAATGGGAAACTGCTTCGCTGAGGAAGAAGAGGTGTGAAAATTTCCTAAATGGTCGATGTGGTTCAAAGGATGAGGTTGGTCCTGGTGAATTTTATTTTGACTCTCAAAATAATGTATATGTAGGTAAAACAACTGAAGCACCAACTCCTTGTTCAATCAGTGCAAACAATAAAAATGATAACTTCAATCCATCTATGTCTATTGGTGAAGTTGCTGGTGGTAGTTCTAATAAATCAGATGATGAAAAACAGCACACACATTTGGACGAGGCCATCCATCAGAAGATGTATAAAAAATCTTATGTTGTTTGCAGCACTCAAGATGTAAAAGAAACGACTCTTAGACCTTCAGCAAATACCCAAAGACAGGTCAAAGCAAATCTTGTTCTACTGAATTCAAATGGTGATGATCCATATGATGCGCAAAACTGTATTCTTGGAGATCGAGAACTGCTCAAGAAAACCGATGCTTATAAACGTGCTGAGGAGGAAGAATGGGCATCCAGACAAAGAGAGTTACAGAGACAGGTACATTTTCTCGTATATGTTGCAACTTGCAAATCAGCTGCCTTTTGTTATGATTTTTTTTGGTTTCTTTCTACTTTCATTATGCTGTAAGTCTATCTAGGCTGCTCATGTAAATGGTCAAGCAGCTGGCTGGAATCAAATCGAAGTGGTCAAACCTGAAGTTAATCAGTTCTAAGTCATGTGAGGCAGCTGTAATGTAGCAATGCTGAAAACTGACAAGAATCAGTCTGGGTTGGCTGGAATATATATGCTTCAAATAAACCTTAACCTGGTGAAATTTTATTATTTTATGATAAAGTATATGCTGCCACCAATTCTTTTGTATGTATTCCTTTGTTTAAAGAAATTCTAGGAGACTAAGATATGTTCCTTGTGTCTTGTTGCTCTGTTTTTGTTGCATGAGTCTTAATTATTGCTTTTCTCCGCCTCTGTTTCTGGCTGTTTCCGTCTTTTGTTTATACTCTTTGCTCTCTTTCCTTCTCCTTTAACTCATATTTGCTCTGTAACACAGTTCTTTCCCTTTGCACTTTTTCATTCTTTCACTCCCTGTGTTTTTCCTTCTTTCATTTTTAGTTCTTCTGATTCATATTCTTTGTGGTATTGGCTGCTTTCAACAAGAACAATGTCAAATCAAATTGTGTGAATTCAATTGAATTTTTGATGATTTTTATAGATTTATTATGTAATTTAATTAAAATATTTTGACTTCCGAATATATTATGTTCCTGTTTCATGCTAGATTCTTTTTCCTTTTTTAAATTCTAGGTTTGGACTTGGAAAAGTGTTGCTATTTGGTGATTAATAAATTGATGAAACTCATTGTCAGAACCTACATTACAAGGAAACCAACATGCCTGGTTTCTTTGCTTTATTGGTCAGTGTCAGTGGGAGAAAATATGAACTGATGATATTGGTTTGGGTCAAAAAATCACACGTGATTCACTCAACCTGACTGGTGAACAGCTCTAATTTTGTCTTTTCTGATCAGGGTACACATAAAAGATTTGCAATGCCTTCACTGAATTTTCTGCTTGTCTTTTTATCAGGCTTACTTTGAAAATTAGGATTAGCTTTTACTTTCTACTTTCTCTACTTGCATGGAGTGATTTAATTGCAAGTTTTGCAATTGTTTGTCCAGATAAGCATAACGTTATCTGATTTAGGAATAAGGATTTCAAGGAAAGGAGTTGTTACCTTTAGATGTCCATTTAATAAAGTTGGTTGGACTTGTTTCTGCACTTTGAGGTAGCAGGAGCCTATTGCAAATGTCATCAACCAGTAAAAATGATTTTTTTTTTTTTTTCTAGCCAAGCATTGGTGCCCACTGATAAAGTAGTAAATTTTATAGGTAGAATGGAATGCCCTGAATCAGGGATTTGGATTTTCCACCTTTTTCTGCACAGAGTTTCTCTGTCCTAGGTGACATTTGGAAACAGCTGTAACAGACCAGTACTTTGTCTCAAACGTTCAAAACACGTACCTTAATGTTACTGATAAATGATCACTATAATCACTGCCTTTTTCTGATATTTTGATATTCCAAAACTATGTAGTGGCCTAAAACTCTCAATTCTTTGGTGTTTGCATCTAATCAGCTGATTGATCCCAGACATCAGACTGCCTATTTCACATTCACACCAGCAATTACCTGAAAATTGAAGGTGGTAATGGGGTTCAAACTTGGGTCAGTGCTTGATGAGGTTATTGAATCTATGATGACTTACCATTGAAATCACACTGTATGCTCTTGGTCGTGATCATTGTGAAATCTACTAGAAGGATAGCTCTTACCAATGTTAACATAAGGTCTTGCCTGGAGTTGAACTTTTAGGTGTTAAGTGTATGCTGGACTTTTGGCACAATAATCTTTCAAAACAATGCCATTGGGATGCCTTCTTATAACAGCAAATGTGCAGTTTTGGATTCTGTAATAATTTCGTGGAGGATATTTAATTTGAATTATAATTGAAGACATTCAGGTTTCATTCATGCCATAATTTGTGCCTTCCTAGTTTGTTAGGTCTTTTTTATACATACAAAATAAATAAATAATCTGTAATTTGATAAGTTTAACTTGCCCCATTTCTTAGATTTAACCTATGATTTGTATACTAGAAACTACTAGACTAATGAGCAGTGGAGAGAATTTGACCTCCATATGATGATAATCTTATTCTTTTACAGGCAGAAGAAGCACAACGTTTGCGCAAAAGAAGAAAGGCTGAAACTCTTCGTTTATTAGAAAGAGAGAGAAGGCAAAAGCAGCGGGTAGAAGAGGTTCGAGAGGCACAGAAAAAGGTTTGGGTCTTGCACCTTCCTCTCATTTTTCACTGTTATATATACCATTTCCTTTAATGTGCTCCATCTAGAAATGCTCATCATTGATTCACTCATGCTTGGTATTTCTCATTAAATTTTGTCTCTTATATTTTTTGAACTTCTAGTATGATTTGCATTTTTATGATTGATGATATGAACTTCAGGATGAAGAAACTCTGAACTTGAAGGAGCAGCTGCGCATTGAGGTAAGGAGGGAACTGGATAAACTGGAACCTAACTGTAGAGATATGGCTTCTCTTCTCTGTGGCCTTGGAATAGACACTGGAGGTGGTCTTTTCCCTTCGTCTTCTGACGTGAGTTGCCTATAATACCCTAATTTGCTTGAAATTTGAACTGCCTGAATACATGTCAAATTTGATAAGACTTGCAATGAAGCACATAAAGTTCTGGTCATGTGATAAGGTTCTCGTTTTCTGAATTATGAGGAATTCGTTACAACTGAGTATAGTGGTTTGATATGCTTGGCACTTTTGACATATTTGATTCTTGCCATTCTAGTGAGTTTAATGTGCAATCGGAACTAAAAACAGTGTGATGTGATATTGTCCATATGTAGTCTTTCTTTTCATTCCTGACCCCTTCTATCTCACTGCTTAAATTTTTGTCCTTTGTTGTGATTTTTGCTCCCCCATTCTGTTAAATGATCTTTCCAGGTGCGCGTTGCTTACAAGCAAGCCTTATTTAGGTTCCATCCAGATCGAGCATCACGAGATGACATACGCCAGCAAATTGAAGCTGAGGAGAAATTTAAGCTTATTTCTCGTGCAAAAGAGAGATTTATGTTGTAACATGATGATACAGATGCTTAAGCTGAGTTTCAAATTTTGATCAGCCCAGTTAAAATATCTGTTACCTAAGTGGAGCATCTGTTTTCAAAAAACTGTCATCGAGGCTTTAGTTACATGATGATTTTATTAATGCAATAACCATGTTTACAATCTTTTGTGAACCATTTAGCTTAATAATAGTATGAATGAGATTTCATACACTTGTATGAGAACTCAGAAAACTAAGAAGTTTCGTAGCAGAAACAGGGAAAATGGAAGACATAGTTTAGCCCCTACTTTAGCCGTGATTTTGATACTCTGCAATCCAATGCTGTTGTGTTTAATACTGGAAAGACGAAAATTGTTTTTTTTTTTTTGAAACCCTAGTTCTTAGGAATTCATGCTGTGTTGATACAGGAAGAATTTCAAACCTATTGAACATGTATATTAATCGGTAAATGTTGACCGCGACAAAAGGGACATAATCATCGTTGCAAGTATGACAAGAGTTGTGCATTCTGTAACACATTAACCTGTTTGTAAAAAACTGTATATATGTCAAAGCAAAGGCAGATGCCTCCCTAATTCTGAGTCTGAACTTTGTACATAAGAACCAACAAATAAAACAAACGGTGGACTAAAGGCTCAAGGAAAGAGAAACAGGCAGGGAAAAAGAATGCCATTATAATCCAAACGAGCTGAAAAATCATTACAAGAATTGCTAAGGAACAAATAATTCTACAGTTGCAGAAGGGGAAAGTAACCTCACCAGCCAAAAATGAATTCTCCACGCTTTTTCACCTAGTAACTTAAAATTCTCTACTGTATAAAACTTGTTCTTATAGCTTTTAGAAACTATGAAGAGAAAGGGAGAAAAGAAAAGAAATCCTAATGAAGTCAAAATTTTCCACTTCTGACCCTACAATAATGCGATCACCATTTGAGGCAGCAAAAATATTGAACAATCGCAGACATTATCACAATCAAGAAGTAGCACGTTTCAACTTGTGACACAATCTTGGTAATGTGGGTGACTTTGATTTATGTACCTTTCCCACAGAGGCTTGTACCTGCCAATGGCCAATTTCAGCCATGGCTTCATGTTCCCATTAAAGTGAATAACCGCAGCACTCTCAATCAGACGGTTGTCAATGTTTATGTCATATCCCAATCCTAACACATGCCATCGCCGATCAAGTGGCTCTGTCAGTCCATAAAATGCTAGAAGAGCAGGAGGAAGTGTTCCCAGCTTCCAAAGAGTTCGATTAGCATTCTGTTCTTGCCAGTAATGATACCGTGTGGTCACATTTGCCTTCCTCCATGCAATCAGATCAAAAACATTCATACCAAATGCCCATCCACATGCCTGTGGGTCAAACTTTGAGCTGATGACTGGGTTTGAGAAATTGAGATACTTATAATAACGATGATATGCTTCAAGACAAGTTTCTACAGCTCCATTAACATTTCCATGTAAATCCAACGAAAAAAGTTGTGTAAGATCCTTCTGGACAACCACGTCGTCATCCAGAAATACTACCTTTTCCAGTTGTGGGTAAATGTCAGGGACATAAAACCGAAGATGATTCAGCAAAGAAAGGTACTTGGGATTTCGCAGTTTTGGATCAACCTTCATATCTTGATAACCTGAAAAATAATAGCCCTGTGACTCTTCACCAAGCAGCTGTTTGACAATAGGCGCATAGAAAGCATTCAACCAAGAGAATTCTTCTACATTTTGCACTTCTATGGTGGCTCCTTTGAAATCATTATTGAGGAACCAAGCCTGCATGGCTCCATAGCTGACTCCATTTGTGACAATGTGAAAGACTAACTGTTTAGGATGGTCAGCATTTGAGATGGTGGAGTTGACAACCACTGAGGTAGCCAGCACATTGTCTGAAAATATGCAGAAGTGATAGAGATTGTTATCTACAACTCTAGGGGAGTTTCTTTGCTCCTCTGCTAGGTCTTGAAGGGGAAGCTTCTTAAGCCAATCAGTTGTGAGCTTTATTTGTAGGCAATGGAGACTCTTCGGTAGAGCTTCAGCTGCCAATTGCCCAAACAATGTGCTTTGAACTGTTGCTGCATTTGCCCGTTCTTCAAGGGCTTGAATATGAGATTTCATTGTCATTATGGTCGTTGCTACATCATAATGGGCATCTTGTGCCTTGAAGATTAGATATGATAGGCTACTGATTACAGGTTCAGCATCTTCTAGTGTTACTGGCTCCCCTCTCATGGCAGCTTTTGAAAGCAAAAGTTGGCAACTTCTGATCTTTTTGCTCAGCTCCCATGCCAGGTGAAGGTTGTTGTGCTCCTTTGCAATAATGACATATGCCTTGGCAAGAGTTATTTGCTCAGCCAACTGCCGTGAAAATGAAGTAGCACTTAATATTTCCTTGGTGAAATTCAAACCTTCATGGTTAACTGGCTCTGCTCTTGCATGGTTCTCCTGGAAAAGGAAGGCATAGTAAGTCCACATTTTAAGTAAAATTCTGCCTATAATTTACAACTAAAAGTTATTTTCAGATCAAATATACTGTATACAAAGCAAAACAAACTTTACGTTATGCCAATAAATTGATGGTATAAGAGGCACATGCAGGGAATTTATCCAAATCAAAATGCATATACGTTGAGGGTTCCAACCCCCCACTCTTTCTTTCCCCATACACGACAATTGAGTAAACCTAGTATGATTCTAATAATGGGGAGAATTTCTGTAATTGCGGGTCTCTCCAACTACTTGTGAAAGGAAAACTCTAGAATTTAGCTAAATAGGTACTTGTAACTTTCTCTTTCAATATTGAAAGAAAAAAAAATTGCTAGTGGGCAGGCATAGTTCAAACAAAGTGAAATTTTGTGTTGTTTGACCTCTTTCCACACTGCTCTAATCTGGTTCAATCACGTGCTTTGTCTACAAAACATTTAGATGTTCTAACCATATTCTCAAAACAATGGAAGACCTATAAACAATAAAGTTGAGCTTAGACTAAGGTAGCATGAACAAAAATCAGACAATTCCATGACCTGCTAATGAAATTTAATATTTACTGCCTGATCTTATGCAATGTAATATTAATAGCAAAGAAGCAATATCTATAGCTGTCATGAATGTGATATAAGATTCAAACAGAACTGACAAATGACTCTTAGCATATCTCTACCTGTCTGTGAGGCAGTACAAGAAGCCCCAAATGTCTGCTAGTTAGAGACGTACAAAACTTCATCCAGAAGGTTACACAAAAACCAAACACTATGGTATCTCAACATTTAAACCTGCTGCATTTCAATCATAGATTAAAGTGTGTTGCTACCATTTAAGGTCTTCTTCAATCATGTGATAAAAATTTACAAAGGCCTGCATCATCATCATGAACAAATTGAAGGAAAGAAACTAAAGTAGTTTCACTTGCCAAGTTGGCAGAATTGCCAATACAAGAAGAAAGATGCAGATTCAGTGCCACACTTTGACTCAAAGCTCCCGTTATTATAAGCCTAAGCAATTATGAAAATGTTACTATCTTCCAAGTGGGATGTCTTGTGCAATCAAGAGGCCTATAAGATGGTATGTCAATCAAAGGGTATAGAATTTACGTAAAAAATGGCTATTAAGATGTAAAATCAGTATGATGCTTTTCTGATTTCAGCCAAAAAAAAAAATAATAATCGAACTGCAGCTGTTTGGTTTTGTCCCTTGCAATAGTCTGTCAAAAAAGGAGAAAACCTCTTCTTCCAGACTGTACAAGGGTCAGGTCAGGTGAGTTGAACATGAAGCTTCTAACTCAGAAAACAAAACTGTTGAGAAGGAAGTAGAAAGTAAAATTGTGGGCTGAAGTGTTTTGGGTCATTGAATAGCCTGAATTGGAACAATAAGATGCATTATCAAAATATGGAATGAGTTACAAGAATGAAGGCTTCAGAATTTTAGGATGTGAGAAACAATTAGACAAGAGAAAGTGATTAAGTATTCCTCTGTTGAGGACACTTGTATATAGTACATAACTATCCTTTCATAGAGTATGTGAATGGGCTGGGTCAGCTGAGCAGGCTTTCATGGTCATGAAAAGGATTTAGACATCCATAAATATCTAAGAGGATTAATGTTTCCCAAAGACTAAAAAATAAGAAACAATGTAAAAACAAAACCCTAACATCCAGCAAGCCTATTCCAACTTTCAGAAAAGCTGGAATAACAATCATACCATCGAATTCAAATGTCATGTACTCTGGACCAGCTGTCAATTAACTAAACAGACCTATATAAAAGACTATAAAGAATAGGAGATCTTCATTGATGTCCCAGAAAAACTATGTAAATAAGATAAGATTCACATTCCTGCAATCTATTTGCCCTCCACTGAATTTAAATACTATGATGGGGAAAAAGGGATTATACTCTGTCACCTTCTATAGATTCCAGCTATGCATTAAACTAATGACACCAAAATTCCAGTTATTTAGGAAAAGCTGTGCAGCACCGTACAAATTGGACTGATTACAAATGGGACTTAAAAATCCACAAGGTATAAAAGCATATCATGTGCTACTCAACTAGATCTCCAAAACTATGGTGCTTAGCGCAAAACTGATACCAAAATTGGCTTCACTCTTATACTGAACAATTTATTTAAAAAAAAAAAAATCCATGTTTATGGATATAACTGATGAGAAAAAAGTCCATCAATCAATCGACATCCGACACTTCAGAGCATGTGCATTAAACAATGATTATTTACCTGACTACATGATTGTTTACCAAGGAACTGGTATTCCTATAAAACTGATATTAGAATGAAGACCATGCAAAGTACCTTTCTCCCGAAAAGTTCAGTTAGTTAACCAAACAGAAAACCGTAGCATGCCATGTTACCTAATCAACTCAAAATACGATAGCATATTAATAGTGTATAGTAATCCGTAGGCAAAACTGCATATATGTTTCAGCTAATCAAGCCAGCGTGTTAGCATACAGATATGACAGCTCCGAAACCTGAATCAAAATATATAAAAATAGAGAGTCCAAAGTACGATATTTGATATTAACCCACATGTCTTATCAATTAGATAAACTTCCTAAGCTGCAAAATCAAATGGGTATTGCCAAAATCACTAAATTCGTCAAACAAAACACACATAAATCCAAGTCCCAGAAAGATAAAAGATCAAATGGAAACAAAGAGCACAACTCTGTGCAACCTTACCTGTATGGGCTGCTTAATATGATCTTCATGGTGATTATGGTGAGACACAAACAAAACTAATCCTGCAATCGAAAATATCCCAAGAAGCGCCCAGATCCACTGCGATAACTTCCTCCTAACCGGGCGCCGGTAGTCGGCAGCCCGCCTCCGCATCTTTCCTCGATCAGCACTCCACAATTCACCACCAAAGAATCAAGATTCCAAATCCACACATATCCAAGATTAAAAATAAAGCACTATCCACGAAACAATCACCATACCAGAGCTATAATGTCATAAATGAAGGGGTGGCGGCCACCATCACAAGAAGAATCAAGAACTGAAAAAGAAAGAAACCCAGCAACAATCAAGAAACCAATAACTACAAAAACAAACGAAAAACAATGAACAAGAAAAGATGACTATCGAAAGAAAGTGAGGTGATCCAGTTTTGAACAGTCAAGGCAGAGACTTTAAAAAGATTTTTAACTAAAGATTGGTTTTTTTTTTTTTTTTTTTTTTAATATGGTGCTGATGCTTCTTTGGGTCCTGTAGGGAGCGAGGTTAAGGGAGAGGGGAAGGAACGAGAGAAGAGAATTGATCAGCACATGAAACCATGTGGGTCTGAATTCTGATTGCCTATTTGCTTAGCCAATAAATATGGAAGTTATGTTACGGAATGGAACCAAATATTTGGCTTGCATACCGGTCTGCGGGAGAATTTTTACTTTCCAATTCTTCCTCTTCTTCTTCCTTTTTGAAGTTTTAAACTCTTTCCAATATTTTACAATGGCAATAACATACTAAAAAAATCCACTACTTTACTTTGAGCTCATTTTTAACTTGAATTTAATATCCATAATTTATTGATAGTCAGTGTGCAAAACTTTATTACTAGAATTTACTAGTGCAAGTGGCATTCCAACAAATTTGATTCAGTGGGATTAGAACACGCTTTGGACTTGTCAGGAGAAGAGATTCCTTCATAAATATAAATATTTGTTCTGATTTTGGAGATGTAGAATGTGGAGAGAGTTATAGAATATAGAAAAAGCTTGTTCAAATAATAAAGAAAAAAAATCAATATAAATATTATGGATTCTATTCATTGAAGTTCTTTTGTTGCGAAAAAATTTATTTTTATATTTGATATATTTAAAAATTTAATCAATAAAAGATATTTTTTGGTCAAAACAAAACATAAATAAATTTCTTTAAAGTAATCTTTATGTTTTTAAGAAATTTAAATATTTTTTGAATTTTGATAAACTTTTTAAAATATCACCATCAATTGGCAATCCTGCAATGTCGTACTGTGGATTGCTCAGTCATAGTGAAGCTTGTTGTTTTACGTCGTTTTTAATATATGCTCTGTCTGTTCGTTTTGGGGCTCCTCCTCATGAGCAAACGGTTTCGGTTGTTTACATCTGAGACTTGATTTGGTTTGGACATCTCTGCTTTAATATGACATTTTCTGCTGTACTTCTCCAGCTTTTCTTCAGTTAGATTACCCACCTTGGGTTCTATCCCTGGGAAGATCTCTGCTAACTTTTGGGCTTAACACTGCAATGTCCTCGTAATTAATAATTTATCGTTATATTAAATAAAATTAAATATCATTGAACTAAATAGAAATTATTATTCATTATTATATTAGATTACGTTATTTCACGATATCATCGGAAACGTTATTATAAACTCACCTTAATCTAGTGTTATAATCTAAGTTTTTTTCTGGATTTTTTTTACTAAAATTATCTTATTCATCAAAAAAAAAAAAATCTACGTTACTAGGTATCTTTAATCTTCGGTAATCATAATTGATGATTGACTATCATAAAAGTCAAAAGCAATATAGTCACTCTTTGTAATTTTTCATTTTTATATTTGTTCATATTCAAAAATAAATATATAGTATTCCATATTATTTTTTTAAACCACAATCAAATAACAATGAATAAATTATTTTAAAAAATATTTTCCCAACATAAATCATTTTTCGTAAAATAAGAACAATATAAGTTTGTTTTCAGAATGTGATATTCTTTCTTTCTTTTTTTCCGTAATGTGTTAGCATATTTTGTTACAAGCTCAAGCCAAATATGCTTATATATATTTTCTCAAATTTGAATTGAATGTTTTCATATCAATAAACAGATTAAACTTCAAGTTACCACAAAAAAAAATAATCCGAAAATTTGTTTGTTCAAAATGAAAAACATATAGCAAAAAAAAAACATATATTTATTTCCAAAATAAGAAAATTTAAAACAAAAAATATATATATATAGAGAAGTTCTTTTTCCTCCATTAATAGAAATCCCGAATGATGGGTAGACCTTAACATATTTGAGGCAACGGCATCCAACACTATCATTTTCTTTCTTATTTTCCATTCAAAATTTTTAATACAATAAATTTCTTAAATATAATTTACTCCGCGATTAATCTCTTCAAATCCGATTCATGACATTTTCGTTAGTTGAGATGGATTTTCTGGTATCCACCATCCTATTTTCAGTAAAAATTTCCTGTTATGGCTATGGAGTTAATGGTCAATGTCTTCATACTTACAATTAGGGGTGAATAAACAGGTGGTTCGGTCAGTTCGGTTCAATTTTTTATCAAATTTTAATAAATCAAATTTTTTATACTTATAATTAAACTGAACCAAAATTTTTGAAAAATTGAATGAATCAAATTAATTAAACCGAAATTTATGTATATATAAACGAACCGAAATGATCTTACAAACAGTTCGGTTCAATTCAATTTGTTTCAACTAAATTACATGTATTTAAATCCGGTTCGATTCAAATTGATTTGATTTATTTATTATTTCGGTTTCTTCAGTTTTCTATCTAAAAAATCGAACCGAAAATCAATAACCGAATTTTTAAAAAAATTTTAACTGAACAAACCGATTTTATGACTAATTTTTATCCCAAAATTATTTATTTGTTAACTATTTTTTATCTAAAATATATAAAAAAAAACTCAATAGTAACAACAAAAACAACTATTAAATTTTAAAAAAATAAAATCTCACAATCTCATATTCATCTTCTTTTTTTTTTTTACAGAGAATATATCATTTTTTTATTCTATATAATAATATCAACAAAAACAACCATTAAATTTCAGAAAACAAATACAAAATCTCATAATCTCGTTTTCATATACTTCTTTTCTTCATTTTCTTCATTTTTTTAGAGAGAAAAAATAAGTGAAATAAATAAAAACAAAGAAACGGGTTCTTGTGCAATGCATAAGCCATATTATATCAAAGTTGATAAAGAAAAATATGAACAACCTTCCTAAATAAAGGATTTTTCATTGAATTAAAACACGAAAAGATAAAAATAAAAAGTAAAGGAAAACAAAAGTGTAAAAAATAAAAATGAATATGCCATAATGTCTTTTTATAACATGTAAGATATAAAAGTATTTGACAAAAAAAAGGTGGACAATGTCATTATCTCTATACTCTTTATATTTTTATGTACTTTTTCAAGATAAAATTTTAACTTTAACACTCTTCTCAAGTGATAACTATTTAGTTGACCATTTTAAAATTGAAATTGAATGCAACGGCAATACCAGACTAAGTCGTTTAGATGAATATCCAAACAAGAAACTGGGTGACAAATAAAAATCAAGCAGGTTAAGTCCGAGAATAGATGAGTTAAAATGAGTTTAGGTTAACGATTGTTAAAAGGTTAAAATTAATCATTTAGATAACTAAATCCAAAATATTGCATACCCTTTATATTTTATGCACTTTTTTTATATGAAATTTTTACTCTTAACAACTAAATATATTATTCACCTTCTTGTATTCCTTGAAATAAATAAGTGAATTTAGGTATGGAAAACCCAAAATTTTTTAAAAAAACGAGATAAAATTTTAATCATTGAAATTATTGATAATTATATAATAATTGATAAATACAAAAATATTTTAGTTCTATTTGAAATAAATCATATGAGAAAAAAAGAAATGAATTCTATTAATAGAATTATCTCACTTTGGTAATAAAATTATATTATTTAGAATAAAATTTAAATTAATACAATTAAATTTTATTATTAAAAATAAATCTATATTAAATTAAAATCATTTGATTTCTTTAAGTACCTTTATTTGTTTAAAATAAATATAATATCAGTTAAGTTATAAGATTATTAGAGTAATTTTATTTTTAAATTTTTAATTAGAATAAATTATCTTAAAATTTTATAACTTTTACTTAATTTAACTTTTTTATCAAATTATTATCAAATAAAAAATAAATTTTTTAAATATGAATTTTTTAAAGAAAATAATTAAACTAAAATTTAATTCTATTAAATCTTTTTGATACCTAACTTTTCGAACATATCTTTATACTCCGTCCATTAAAAAGTGATTCCCCAAGGTTAACTAGGCATCACATGTACTTGGCAAGGCCTGTTCCAACAACTAACTCCTAGTTATCTTAAAATTTATTTAAGATAATTCTAATCAAAATCAATAATATAAATTATCATTCAATTTTAATTAAAATAATTATTGAATTATAAAAAAACTATATTATAGTATTAGTTCATTAAATAATTAAATCATTTTTAGATTTTCTTAAAATTTTATTATCATAAACTATATATTTGAATTACTAGTATGTTATAATTATTATGTACTTTTTTAAAATAAGAGAATAAATATTTAATACTGTTGAATAATCTTTATTAATTATATTATTATATTTATATTAATTTTAATTATAAATTGCATTATTGAATAATATTATTTATTACATATCATAATATCATATATTATAATTATATTTCATGAATTGATCACTATGATAAATTTTTTTGTATAAAACTTTTTGTTTAGATTAATTAAATAAAACATGCAATTATATTAGGAATATGGTAATAATTTATGTTAATTTCTTTGAATTATTCTATGTATAAATCAAAAATATTAATTTGAATTTTTTAAAAAATTTTATATCCAACCAAACACAAAAATCTCACATTCTTGAAATTACTTATCCAAAAATTTATTTTTTAAAAATTTCTGGATAGAAATATTAAATCCCTCAATGTCTCTTAATATAAATTTGAGAATTCTTAACATGCACACAATTAAAATTTTGAAGTAGTAGTTAAAATATTATAAAACAACCTATTAGTATGAGATAATGAATCAAATATTTTAATGGACTCTTTAATTTTGTTATATATACATAAATCACAAATATAATATATATTATTTGACTGTAAAAATAATAATTAAAAACAAAACATCTTAAAAAAATGAAATATGTTTGAATATAATTAAGAACTTATACATTTTAATACATAGATAAATATAGATACTCTTATTGCATATAAACAAGGTTTTTTTTTATTTCAAATACAATAATTCATATTATACATCATATGTTAAATAATTTTATTTGAGGTAAATTTAATAATTATTGAGTTTTGAAAAATTCGTACTTGACTTGATAAGAAAAACACAATATATGAGATGTTACTCGATCTTCTTGTGTTGAGACAAACAGTGATTCAAATTGATACTATCTGAATATATTTTACAAAAAAATTATTATTTCAATTTTTATTTTCTATAAACAATTTAAAAATATTTATATTTTCATTTATATTTAAACCAAAAAAATAAGTGATTACTTATAAAAAAAATAAGTATATATATTAGAGGTGTTCCATTTTTAATTTAAACAAAAAAATCAAACAAATTGAATTGTTTTAGTTTTTCAATCCGGTTTTTATATAAGTTTGATTCAATTTTATTTATTTAAAAAATTATGCGACTTTAATTTAGTTTGATTTCGTTTATTTTTTTTTATAAAAATTCAAATTAATCAAACTAAATTATATTAAATCAAAGTAAAATAGTTTAAATATATTAAATTAAATTAAAATAATTCAAATTAATTTAAAATTTATTATTTATATAAAAATTTAAAAATATTTTTTAAAAAAATTAACTTAATCAAATCAAGTCAAACTATAATTCAACTATATTAAATTGATCCAATTCGATTCTTACGCTTAGTTCAGTTCAATTCAATTTGTATTAATAAATCTTTTATACAAAGGGACTTGTTCTTGTTAATTATTATTATTATTATTATTATTATTATTATTATTATGTGAAATTACAGTATTTATTAAATTTGTCTTATCTTAACCATCCAATTCAAAATAAAAACTTAACCATCCATTTTCTTTAAATTAATTGTTAATAATTTCAACTATTTTTTTTAATATACTGATTTAGATTTTGCAAACATGATAAATTATCTTCACCCGACATGATATAATTTACATGCATGCATAGCTTGTAACTTTTTTTAAAAAAGAATTATTTTAGTTGAAAATTTTATGAATTTGAACTTTAATAATGTTAACATTATTAAATTAAAAGCTGATTAATTACTTTTCCCGTTCCTTGTTTTTTTATCAGTTACGATGCCCATTCGCATACTGATTTGTAAGTCTTTCTTACGCGTGGAATCTCCTCCTCTCACATATGTGGGTGTGTATCATTTTCATTGTAGTGCTTTTTATAATCTGAATAGATAAACTCTGTAATTTTGTTATCTCTATAATATTTGGTATTAGATTTTACATACATAATTTTTTTATTTTAAATATTAAATTTATTTTTTTTTTTATATATTTGGATAAATTTTATAGTAATAAAAATAAAATTTAAATTTAAAATGAATAATTTTGTATTTAAAGTAAAAAATTATGTATTTATATATAATTAGTTAAAAATAATATATAAAATTTAGTATCAAGTCATATGAATTTCTACATAGTAATCACTGATTGTTTAGATTGAAAAAAATACTAAATTAAAAATAATTTTACCAATTCAGATATTTAATTGAACAAAACAAATATTTAAATATCAAAATTAAAAAATTAAAAAGTTTAGACATTAAATTTATAATTTATCCTATTTATACAGATAAATATGAAGTTAATAGTTTTAAAACTAGATTGATTATTAACTATTCAGTCTAATTAATTTAATTTAATAAAATATTATTTTTAAAAATTTGAAAATATTTATAAACAATTAAAATAATAAAAATAATATAATAAAAAAATCTTTTTAATATTTAATCTTTAAATAAAAGTGTAATGTTAAAATTTTAAATTTTTATAAAATAATATAATTTTAAATTATATTAATTTAATCTGATTCATTAATTATAAAATTAAATTAAATTATATTATATTATCGATTAATTGTCGATTTTTTCAAGAGATTCCTGTCCAGAAAACACTTTCTGGAGCTCTTAACTTCTTTGTATTTTTAAATAAAATAATAAATAAATAAATATTAAACAGGCAGATCCAAACTAGGGAGAATCCGCAACAGCCACCTCTCTATCTTTATCTCCGCCATGCTAAGCTCCTCCAAGAACAAAGATTTGCGGCCGGAAAATCAAGAAATCCACCATTGCTGATTCTTCAAAATCGCACAGGTTATCATATCTAATTCTCTCTGTCTCTCCCCTCCCCCCTCTCCTTTTCATATTTCTAATCTGTTTTCCATCTCTAATCTTTCGTTTTCAGTTTAAAATTGAGATACTATAGAACGTCGTAAGATGGAGTATTCAATGATTTAGAATTTTCATTGTTTTCATAATATATAAATTTTGTTTCAATTACTTTTCCCGCGTGTTCTCGGGAACTAAACAGAATTGAAAAGCTTATTTGTGTGTGGTTCATGTAAGCTTGACGTTTGCGTTATGTGTTAAGCCTATTGGGTTGTAGCTTCTGACGTTGAATTTGTTCTCTAATTGCAGACTAGTGTCTACTGTTCAACTTTGATATCACTTGTTTTCATTCTTAATTTGGTTGTGTCAAATCCCAAATAGTCTACTTGCTGATGGTCGAGGATGTGCCTCGTATTGCATGGGCTTCCATCTTCTTTCAATATTTCTGATGTATGAAAAAAAAAAAATTGAAAATTATAGTTTGTCATTATCGTGAAAAATTACCATGATAAAAGTATGTGAGGCTACATTGGCCTTGTACCTTAATTTCCATTTACTTGCAATGAACTTAATTACTTGCTATATGTTTTTGGTATTCTCACATGTGAAAGAGTCCATTTCTTTTTCTTTTTCTTTTTCTGTCCTTTAGTCATATGAAGGTCAGTAATTCACAAACTTAACATAGGCCCTTATGTTGGTTGCGTGGTTTCTAATCTCAAATTAGTGGTCCGGTAACATAATTATCTTTGAGGCTGATTTTTTTTTTTCCTGATATTTGTTATCAAAATGGATGGTAAGAATGTAGGAATGTCCAACTTATTGCAGGGAAAGGTTTTGGATAAAAACTAAGTATTTCATTCTGTAACTGTGTAACACTGTTGTTTGATAGAAAATTTACATTTTGGGTTCTAGCAAAAGGAGTGTTCCTTTTTTTTCTTCCACCCTATTTAGTTTTTCACATTACTCTTGCCCTTTCAAAATGCCTGCTCTTAAGAATCTGCTAATACCTTCACACCTTATCTTTTTCTATAAGCGTTGCCCTCTCTCTTTCATGATAAATTTGCCAGTTGCCACTGAAAATTGACTGACAAGATCTTATTTTGAAGTGAGAGGTTTTCACCTTTAATGCCTTTCTTCTTACTTATTCTGATTATATGACAAGTTGAATTATTGGATGGTTTCACTTTCTGTGGTTGTTGGGAAACATTTAACATCAATTTGCTTTTGCATTTTTGCACTTTTATCCTTGAATTTTTCACTACTTCTTTGCTTGTTGACAAAACATTGTAAATGAATAGGAATTTTTTGAATCTTGACTTTGTTGTTTGGGACTCATTGATATAATGATCCTTATTCAGCTTTGTCTAATTGATGTGGGAACTCCTGTTAGTGTCTATCAAACTACATGGAAAAGTTTAAGGAAAAATTTAGAAGATATTTAAGCAGGTTTTCTTGATATTTTTCTTATTTAAGGTATTTTCAGTTTTTATTTGTTACTGGAATTAGGTTTTGCTTTGTGATGCCTAAGTAAATATTTGTGTGGGACTTTTAAGTTAGGTTGTTTTTTAGTGATTGTAACTAAATAAATTTTTTCATGTTTTGTATTTTTAATTTCTACTTTTGGGGATCTCAATCAATTTTTGCTCTCTCTTTCTCTTCTTCCTTTTTTTTTAAAAAAAAAAAAAATTCTTTTAAGCCTATATTCAGTCTAAAAAATTTATTGTGATTCTCATATTCACAGGGGTAAGAGATATATCGAGAAGATAGAAATGGCTAGGAAATCTGAAAAGTTTTCTGCGGATTTTGTGATGGGAGGGGTGGCAGCTGTGGTGTCAAAGAGTGCTGCAGCTCCAATTGAGAGAGTGAAGCTCTTGTTGCAGAATCAAGGAGAGATGCTTAAGAGGGGACAACTTGAAAAACGTTATATGGGTGTTTGTGACTGCTTCAGAAGAGTCTTGAGAGAAGAGGGTCTATGGTCCTTTTGGAGAGGTAACCAGGCCAATGTCATACGATATTTCCCTACTCAGGTTCTTTTTCTTGCTCTTGACAACGCTACACAACTTTCTTTTGGCATTAAAGCTTATATTTCATTAAGTATATTCCATTTGTTTTTAGGGTTGCTTCAATTGCTTTTTCTCAGAAGTTCCATAGTCTAAGTTATTTCTTACAAAAAGTGTGGATTTCCCCCAGTTTTGTTAAGTTGTCTTTTCAAGATTAAATCACAAAGCAATTATTTGGCCATGATCCATTGCTTATTGTTTACAAATTATATTTACAAGTCAAATAAAATATTTTAAGATCTTGGTTCCTATCATAATCTTAAAGCATGGTTTGACTTGATGACAAATGTCGTGCTCCTGGGCAATCCACTGCTAATACATGCACTCAACCTTAATGTGCTGTCTTGTAGGGTGTATATTAAAAGCATAAAATCAATTGGGCCCTCATCAATAGCTTGAGTTTGTAGTCAAGTGTTCATTATTAACTCTTTTTGATAAGAAATTTATTACACAGTTGTATAATTGGGAATTAGGACATTAAATATTATTTTGAGATGGAATGTTCTGATAATTTAAAATGCCTAAATACATCAATTTTTTTTTGTAAGCTTAAGTATAATTAAAATACTACCATATCCAGTATTTCTTTAATTATTATATTAGGCCATTGGGGTAGTAGCTTAGCGATCGGGTTCAAAATGTAGTCAGGCAATATAATGCACAGATATGAAGGCTTGAAGTTGGCTTAATTGACTTGTACTGATCTGATGTCAAGCTGTTTGCTAGTGTATAGTTTGCTTAAAAGACTTTGTAATGAACACTAAGCATTACTATCTACATGATTCTCACCATTGCTTGGTGCAACTCCCATAAATTGACCATTATTTTATTATAATTATCACTTGGTGCTCAAACTACTTTGAGTGTGTTTAGCATTGCATTTGCCAAACTGGTGGCTTTAAAATAGATTATTTTAAACTGCTTTTCTAAAGAAGCAGGTAAATTGATGCTTTTTCCTAGAAGAGTTTTGGAAAAGTAGTTTATAAAAAATAAAGTAATCAATTAATTAACTTAAAAAAAAAAATCTAAACCAGCTTTTTTAACACCCATAGCAATCCTAAACAGACCCTTTAATGAACTTAAAGGAGCAAGAGCTATTAGTTCATCTGGATAACTAGCATGCATCAGAATACATTGAGTATGACTGAAGGGCATGTTTTTCGGGGAAGGAGCTCTGCATTCTAGAAGCTTATTCTAGATGATGGTTAATCGATAGAGCTGAAGAAAGGAAAGAATGGTCTCTCTCTCTCTCTCTCCAAGTGTCCCTAAAGGATAACTTTGATCTTTTTCAAATTCATTATGTGTGAAAATTAATAATTTTATCTGTAGTGCCAGTCTTAATGGATTAGATAACAGTGTATGCAGTAGCTATTTTCTGAATGGGCTATGGATGAGAGTTTTTCTGTTAGTGGCAGTTTCTGTTGCCTGTCCTGCCGTTGGACACTCCAAATAAAGGAGTAAGACTTAAGCCCTGCAAAGGGCAAGGTAAACCCTAGAAAGAGCGAGGTCTATCTGAAGCGCAGAGAGAGAGAGAGAACGAGACTGTGAGGGTATGGAATAGAAGTGGAAACTGCTCTACTCCCCAGCTAAACACTGTATGCATCACTGTGCTCAATGGAACATTCAGAGAGGGATGTATAATTTATATTGCCACTGTAATGTGCTACCTTGCTTGTTTCTTTGAGCTTTCTACTATTACATGGTCTTGTTGTCATCTTATAATCTTGCCTAATTTAATTACTGAAACAGATGCTCAATTGTCCGTAGGCTTTCAATTTTGCATTCAAGGGTTACTTCAAAAACCTTTTTGGACGTTCAAAAGAGAAAGATGGTTACAGAAAGTGGTTTGCTGGAAACTTGGCTTCAGGTAGTGCTGCTGGAGCAACAACTTCATTGCTTTTGTATCATTTGGATTATGCACGTACCCGGCTAGGAACTGATACTAAGGCTTGCACAGTTAATGGTCAACTGCAGTTCAAAGGGTTACTAGATGTATACAGTAAAACCTTGTCGAGTGATGGAGTTGTGGGCCTGTATCGGGGATTTGGGGTTTCAATAATGGGAATTACTCTATACCGTGGCATGTATTTTGGCATCTATGACACCTTGAAGCCCATCATTTTGGTGGGACCTTTTGAGGTAAATGCCTGCACCTCTGGATCTGTGTGACAAAGGTTTATTTGTTTGAGAGAGTGATAATGTTTGCATGGGTATTTAGGCCTTGCATGAAAGTTTTTAGTTAATAAGGATGATGAAAAGGTATAAAATAGAATATCAACAAAGTTAATAACTTCACTCTGTTTGAGGATTTTTTTTTTTTTTTTTAAAAAAAGGAGGTTAATAAGTATAAACTACTTAAAATCTTTCAATTTCGTCCTTTATTTCCCAATTTGGAGGTTAAGAAAAATGAGTATTTGGAGGTTAATGAATGTAAACTTTTAACCTTGATTAATTCTTATTTACAATATAGAAAAAAAAAAAAAAACTCAGAATAGATTAACTAGTTAACTTCCATTTGTATTTCATGTTTTAGGTTTCTCTAACCCATATTCCCATGCATCTGTGGGATCTATGACTTATGAGACCATTTAGGAGAGAGTTTATGGGACCATCTGGGGGAGAGAGTCATAGCAAACATTTTGAAATTAGATGATTTTTAGCTTTTCATTTGAGACTGTTGAAGAAGTTCCTAACAATCTGTCATAAGTAATTGTCATGTTTGATCGCTGTATTTATGGGTTTGTTCCCTGATGAATGGTAATTGTTCCTTCTGTGTGTGTAAAAATGTGGTCAATTTGTTTTATTTTTTCTCTTTGTCCGGTTGACAAGCTCATAATAGAGAAATGTTTGGGTATTGAGCAGGGGAATTTTATTGCTAGTTTCCTGTTGGGTTGGAGTATCACAACAGTCTCTGGTGTCTGTGCATACCCTTTCGACACTCTGAGAAGAAGAATGATGCTAACTTCTGGACAAACCTTGAAGTATCGTAGTGGCATGCATGCTCTTCAAGAGGTCATTCGAGTTGAGGGTTTCACAGCACTATACCGAGGAGTTACTGCAAATATTCTTGTTGGCATTGCAGGAGCTGGGGTACTTGCAGGATATGATCAGCTTTACAGAATTGCAGCTAGTCGTGGATATATTGTGTAGCCATACAAAAACAATGTTGAAGTGAGATCCTGTACATGAACAAGAGTTTTTTTCATAGCATCATAATTTATTCTTGCACACAATAATCACGACTTTTACAAAAAGAAAGAGATAGGAGGGAAAAGAAGATCAAGGGTATTGACCCTTTCAGACAGCTTCTCCCTCAGCACTGACTGAAAGTGAAAGGAAATCTACCATGTGCAGTACAACTATTATTGCAGAATCATAGTTGAACCAGGGTGGAATAGGCACAGGAATTTCTTATCACATTGGTGATGTTGGTGCATGACATTGTGAGTGTAATTGTACATATTGATGTATTTTTCAAATTTACCATTATTTTGTCGCATAATGCTTTTTTTCTTTGCATCAAAATTTATTGTGACTGTTCAATATATATATATATATAAAGTTTTATGAACTATGTTAAAAGTACAATGATAATATATCTGCTTTGGCAAAGTCTCTATGCATTTTGGGAACAGAGCATGCAAATCGAGCAATGGATCTTTAGAAGAATTCAGGGCGCGACTCTTTTTGCGCTAGCATTTTACTCGTCTCCCCTCCTCTTTCAATCGACACACTCGACTATATAGCTCCGGTGGACCAGCTTCTGCCTCTATCAGGCGGCGAGAACCCCTACCTTCCCCTACCACACTTGCCCAAGAGCCCATTTTTCAGGATTTGGCAGGTCCATAATGATAAAGGCCATTTAAGTTTTTTTTTTTTTTGCAAACAATATAAAATTCATTTCGTCTAGCCTAATGATCATTTTTTTTTTTGAATTTACTAAATACAACAAAATAATATTGAAATTAACCTATGAATTTAGGTCTCCTTATGAATAATGAAGCATATAATTGTGAATACTGAACCGCTTCCATATTCTATAGTTTCCTGATTTCTTCCATATGCCAGCGTGATGTGTGATACTATATTTCACGCTATTGTCATATGTGGACTTTTATGTGTCTTATGTTTGTCTTTTTCTTTGATATATTCTTTAATTGATTTTGTTAATTTAAGGGTAAATTTAAAGGTTACAGTACTAAAATTAGATTTTACAATTTATTTTCTTTAGTTATTTATCAAAATGAGCTTTATTTGATCAATGTTGTGATTAATCTAAATTTTTTTTAATTATTTCTGAAATTTTACATCTAACAAATATAATTCTAATAAGTTTCAAGATATTTTTGTAGTTAATATAAAATTTTGGTCCCTTAATTTTATTAAGTTAAATAACTAATATTCAACTCAATCATTTTTAATATAATTTTAATTTAAAATTCATTATGTTTTCAATGAAAATTGAACATGAGTCAAGATTAAATTTTGCAGTATTATTTTCTAAAACAATCATATATAAAATCTATTAAAAATATCATAATATAGAACCCAAAGCAAGCGGAAAGAGAAAGGTATAGTGCTGGTATAAATATAGCCTCTATATGTGTAATTTTAATTATTCTTTTTCCCTAAGCCATAAAGAAAAATAAGCATTTTAGACCTAAGAGTCGATCATATTAAAACCACCAAATTTTATTAGAAAAGTGGAAATCAAAGGATTTAATTGCTTAATCATTGTTGGAGCTCAAACATTTTCATTGAACATTTCACATTTTAGTTCCTCTGCTTCCCTATTCCAATTCTATTTTTTCAACAGGTTAATAAAATATTTTTAAAAAAACTGGTCAGTTAAGCCAAAAGCCAAAAATTTTTGTGCCTCTTGGTGGTGATCAAATAGCCTCCAACTTTTTTGCCCTTCCTCCTCACTGCAACTGTCATGCATGAAGAATTTTGGATGCAATATTCAACTGCTCCGCCATGCTTCCTCTTCCCCGCCCACCGCTTCATTACCCGCCACATTAACGACTGTTTTCGCTGTCCTAAGACTAGCAGCGACACCTCCTTCTGTTGCTTTGCTTCCTCCACTATTATTGGACCCTTTTCCTTCCCTTCACGTATAACAACCTCTACTTGCACCTGCAAGTATAAATATCATAATTTAACTCACTGCGTAAGCTGGTTCCAAAGCACCCTTAACAATATGATAGTTTGAGAATAAATAATTTAAATCTCATATATATTTTTTTTATTTTCTTCAAATATTTCTAATATATGTGGAGTCAGATTTACGATGGAGGTGCTAAGATGTGTATATCTACCTGAAATGTCTGGATGCACTGTTGAAATCTATTCAACAAATTTATATAAAAAATGTATAAAAAAGAAAAAGAATTTTGTTCAAAGGGAAATTCTCAGAACAAAATGTAGCTAGTGTCGACTAAATATATTCAAGTTCTTTATTCCAATTATTGAGTTGTCGGCAGCATTATATAAGGATGGTGGTGCTTCTTGGAACTTTAGGCCTTGTTGACTTTGCTTTCCGATATTGTCTCGCATTATATGGACATTTTTCTTTTGGACCAAAAAAAAAAAAAAGAATGTTATTGCTATTGATTCAATAATTCTCGAGGCTAATTGAGAGTGAGAAGGAAAGGCAAAGATAAATGGTTTCTGGGTTATTATACACGACGTACCCCTGGCCTTTTCCTTTGACATGCATTTTTCATGGACTGAAGGAGTTCATAAGCTTTTAAATTAACCTTCAAATTGGCCTCATCAAAACCTGCATACAGAAAACTGTCTTAATAATGTGATAGTATGAGCCTAACCAGCTAGTATTATGAGAATATGATCTGGGTGATAATTAATCTAACCTTTTTTAGATGGCTTGCTAACATACAGAAGAACAATGGTATCTCGGCTTTGAACAGTTTGAGACAGTGCCCATTCAAGAGCTCCCTTAGCTTCAAGGCTTGAATCTACCACCACCATGACCTTGTTACCATTGACATTGTCACCACCAAAGTCCTCCATTCCGTGGACTAGAAACTCAATTTTTTGATCATTATCCCTAGAATTCGACGTGGATTTCAGGAGAAGGGATGGCGAACGAACCCGGACACGAGTCATGGATTTGCTGATTGACAATTGAGGTGATCTAGTTCTAAATGATGCCATAATTTTGAGCAGAATTTTTGGTGGGAAAGGCGAGAAAGATGTAAATATGGACAGCTACAAATGAATTGTAGTAGCGGTAGTAGTTAGTGCATATATATCACATAGATCCACGCACCATGATTGATTTGTTTGACTTCATAGTCTTCTATAATAATCAATAGGCCTTGTTTGTTTCTTTATTTTTCCTATGTGGCTGGCCTCTCCTTCAACGTGCCAACCACTAAATAAGGACCCATGGACTCCATAACCGTAATTTAGAATCTCTCTTAAATGGTTCCACACGTTTGTAAGAAATTTCTTCTTGTGAAGGCACAAAGTCATTGCCCTGTTAGCATTAGAGGCATGCCACTAATGTTTTTCTTGCACTCAATAAGATTAGGGGACATGTACCATACAAGGAACATAATCCTACTTTGATACATCAATTATTTTAATGATTTAAATATATGATATAATCAGATATCTAATCACTATTGAATACACTAATTAAATAGAAAACATGCAGACTCATCATGGGCAACAGATTTTTAGATTTGACAATCTTAGGAGTGTCTCCATTTTTCTAAAACTCTATATATGTGTGTGCGTGTGTGAAATTTGGTGTGTACCTAACCTCCATTTTGTTTGGCGGAATTCCATGCCACGCCAAAATGAGCTAATTCCAAGTGACTCAGTTGCACTCTGCCCGTCATTTTCTTCAACTCTCTATTTGACTGCCATTATGTAACCACGCATGTCATTAGCAATGATTTTAAAGCTGGGTTGAAGATCCAACCGAATAATTCATCAATTTTCAATTCAATTAGTTAGATTCAATAGGATAATTTTTTTTTATTTTTTTTAAAATATGTAAATAATACTTAAAAAATATTTAAAAATTAAAAAATATATGATATGATAAAATTAAAAAAATCTATTTTTAAAAATTTTAAATTATAAATAAATAATATAATTTTTACAAAATTTTAAATTCTTTTTTTTATAAAAAAGGAGTTTTATGTTGAACTGATATTATTTGTTTTTTAGTTTTGAATTATTTTTCAATTTTGATCGATTTTTTGAATGACTAATTTTAATACTAAATTAAACTAAATCACTGATTAATTTCTAATTTTTTTTATTCGACCAACCAATTCGATCTGATTCCGAAAACACTTCATTAGTACTCATCTTTAGCTTTCAATTATTTATGATTTAACAGAACATAAACCTAAAGCAAATATTAGTTATTCGTAAAACCATAACTTTAATGAAATTAAGAAAATTGAGCACAGAAGAGACTTTTCAATAGTTTCTAGATTATTGAATGGTAGTGCAGTTAAAGTCCAAATTCTGTTGCTAAATATCCACTTTGCTAAGCAAATGGGAAGACATTTGATGGTTGTCAAGATGGGGATTCTTCCAACTTTTTCAAGAGATTTTTTTTCCCCAACAGATTTTCAACTGGTGAGTATTACATTTTTTTTAATCACTAAATGCCGATTTAAAATTACAGAGGATAAGAAAAGATGGATTGGTCCCTTCTGTGAAAGGCAACCCTGGAAAAGGACATTAGAGTAGAGAGTTACAAAAGACTTGTATTTTGGTTCTCTGAATTCATGTAACATCAAGAACTGTCAGCACTTCCTTTCTTTCTTTTTTTATTTTTTTTCTTCCTTTCTTTCATATATACTAAAAACTAACCACTCGTCATAGTTGAAATAATTATAACTTGTATTTTAAAAAATTAATAAACAAATCAAAGTTTTTTGAAAAAAATGAAAAGTTTTGTAAAAAGGATTAATATTTTAATAACATTTAATTTTTAAAATAAAAAATAACTTATTTTTAGTTATTTTTTAAAAAATTTCAATAATATATTGATCCGATGATAATTTTTTATAATATGCATTATAATTATATAATACTCTTAATACCAAATGATAATAATTTTTGAATGTGAATTTAATATTGAATATAATTAACATACATTTATTCAATTTTAGATAAAATTGCAGATTTGAAAAGTTTGAGTGCAAATAGATCTAGCTATTTATATTTCTTTTGAAATTTTTTCCACTCCTTTATGGGAGTGCAAATAAATTTTATTTATACTCCTCTAAAAAATACAAAAAATTCAAAAAAAAGTGCAAATAATTAAAACCACAAATAAGTGTCATTGATTTCATTTGTTTGCGAAAAATAGCACCAAAGTTATACACTGTCAATCCCAAAAACTAAATAAATATGTAATAAAATAAAAAGTTTAAATATGGTCATAAGCAGTCAGGTCTGAACCTAATTATTTTATAGTAGTGACTTTGAAAACCGTGTGGAGTGGCTTGAGCATAGTGAGTTTTGGTAACTATATTATGAGCTTATTTCTAATAATTTGGAGTTTATCTGTAACTTGTAGATAGAGTTTATATGTGCATGAATAATTGTGTATATAAACTTTGTATTCAGTTTGAAGTCTTATATAATACTTGTATATAAATGATTATAATAGACATAAAAAGGGTTTTGAACCTTATACATAGAAATACACATTATTTTCCTCTAGAATTCTCCTTTTCTTCTTTGTGTTTTTCTTGATTGATGATATACATTGCCTAAATACCATTGAGGTGATGATATTTTGTCTACATACTCAACCCTCTTGATTGAAGGTTTTTACACTTATATATAAGATTTAATTAATTATGGTCAATTGTTAATTTTCTTGTTCATGTTTTAAATTTGATACTGACAGCACATTACTACCAGATCTAATTATTATTAAATTTTACTCTTGAGATTTTCAGAGGTAAACATCTTTTTGGCACACTCAGTAGGACCGTTTTTATGTCAATTGAGACTAGGTATCAATTTCTAAGAGACAAGTTAGACCAGTTGGGAAAGAGGATTACCCAGATAAAAGTTGTTGTGAACATGACTAGCAATAAGTCCAACGAAAATCCACAAGCCAATGACCAAACTCAAGGGGATGATCTGATCGATTACCAAAGGCATGCTCTCATGCTAAGATAACTTGTCCTCACAACTACTTACTACTCTCAGATTACTAGCCAAATTACAACTGAGAATCATACCATGTTTAATAACATAATTAATTAGATGACCACGGTTATTCAACCATTAGTGGAAGACAATAAGGCAACCAAAAGGATATTCATTTGGGGCTCGACCAAATGAATAATTGCCTAGATTGACTGACCATTCTCCTTTAAGGAAGGCAAGCCCCTGCACCAAACAAGAGATTTTCAATTGAGGCCTTTAACCCAAGAAGGCCTTTCATTCAGAGAGAATCATGGTAGTGCAAATTCTTACTCACACAAGTCATGTTGAATCGGGTATTCTCCTAAATCCCCAAGGATCTGGCAGTTCCTTATTCAACCAGGAAGGTATACCGGCACCTCAAGGTACTTTCCAGTAGGCTTGCTAGACAAATGTTCAAATACCATCGTATCATCAACATAACTCGACAATCCAAGGGCCAGGTATGTTTTTCACATATGATGCTGCTGGAAATGTGATTCCTTTGTCAGGTACTATAGGTGAACAAACACCCCAACCTCAATATAAATATGAGTATCACCTAAGTTATTTAGATTGTTACGAGCTGATAGATACTCTTGAAAAAGATGGGTATCGAAAAAAAGCCCTTGCCAAAGCCAACTTATTCAAAGTCATACCCCAAGTGGGTAGATAAATTATATCGTTTATTGAGAAATTACCAAATTCTAAAGTTCAATTTATTTTTAGGGGAGGATAATGACTCGATAATAAAGCATGTCGATTAATTTTCTATGGCATATTAAGAGGCAGTGGCTAGAGATTTCTAGAAATTATAGCCGTTTGAAAATTCTCTCACTAAGACTGCCTTTACCTAGTATATTGACCTTTCAGCTGGGTCTATTGTGAGCTCAAAAGTTATGGAGGAGAAGTTTCACACTAATCTTTATAAGGTCTCTCATTCAATCACTCTGGTTGACCTTGCTTAAATAAGACAACTAGCAGGAGAGTCAGTTGAGAAATACATCCTCAGGTTCAAGAAGGTATGAACTTGTGCCACACTAAACTTCTTGAGGTGGATTGTGTCGCTCTTGCCTTGAAGGCTCTACATTTTGATATTAGAAAACATTTCAAGAGATACAAGTTCAGAGATCTCTATAAGTTGAGTGTCAAGGCGCTTGGTTTTGAAAAGTTATTACAGGAGGCCAAACAAAAGAAGACATCCTCTAAAGGGACTTATTATAAGGATACTTATGTTGTGGCCTTAGACTATGATAGTTTATGCTTAGAAGAGGAAGTAAACATAGTCGAGCTAGTCCCTAAAAAAGGCTATGACTGTCCAGCATTAGCCAAGCCAAAGCCTCATAAAAAAGATAAGGCTAAGCAAAAGACTGGGTAGATAGCAAAAGAATACTTGTTCGACTTAACCAAGGCGAATGAAATATTTGATTGCTTAGTGAAAGATGGGCAACTTAAGCTTTTTAATGGTCATATCATTCCCCTATTGGAGGAGAGAAAATGGAAGGATTATTATAAGTACCACAATGTCTAGAGGCATTCGGTGAAAAATTGCATTAATTTTAAGAATGTGGTATAGAAGGCCATCGATGAGGGCATGATTGTTTTCCTTGGGAAAAACAAGGCATTAATGGGAATTGAACCATTTCCAAAGGTCACAATTTCTATAGTTTAGCTAGTGTTGTCAAACGCCGAAGGTAAAAGACCTGTTACTGAGGTAAAAACATAAATCCTTCAGTTGACAAGAAACAAGTGATTGAAACAAAGTTGAGTGCTAAGTCGGTTAGTGAAAAAAAGCTCGTTCCCTCTACTGTGATTAATAAACATGTAAAGGTGAAACTCATCACCTTAACTAATGAACAAGTGCAGGAAGCGAAGAAGCTAGTATGCCCAACACGCCACACTAAGTTCAAACTTGTGTCTAAAGCGGAGTCGCCAAGGAGTAAAGTCGAATTGCAGAGGACAACGTATGATTTTATAGGCTCTTAGATGTTTCTAATTCTCATGTTGTGCAAAATAGGTTGGGCGAGCTCCCAAAATTCTAAAATACTAGGGCACAGTTAGGCAATTATCACCTAAGTATAACTAAGTCAATAAAAAGGCCAATTGAGGGTGATCAATTTCAACAACATAAGGCAGATCAACCAAGGAAGACTTTCAAACCGAACCCAACTATGACTGACTGTTAAGAGGATCATAGCCCCAGGAAGGGAGTTTTTTACCATTTTGCCTTTAGGCAACCTGCACATACCCAAATGACAAAATCTTAAAAGAGAAGGTTTTAAAGGCAAAGACAATAATTTTGAGCTTAATTAGAAGAAGTTAGGGCTCGAAGAAATGCTAAAAGGGCAGCAAGGGTTTGACGCAAAAAGTAAATTAAGGAGCTCAGGGCAAAGCACGAGAGGGAGAGGCTTAAACTTTGTAAGAAAATTTATAAGCCAAACAATAAGATCAAGCCCTATGACATAGAGATCCATCACAACAAGTGTGGGTTGATGAATATGGGTGCCTAAAAAGCTCGAAGAAGGGCAATCTAAGGAGAGTTCGTTTGGCGTTATAAAGGATAAGGTCGAAGTGAACATGGTTTGCTTATTGCCAGTAGACTTTTCAGCCAGACCACTTTTCAACTAAACCTGGATAGAAGACTGCACTTAAAAGTGATGTGATTTGCCTAAGCTCAAATGATGAGAATAAGGAGAAAACAACTACAATGGTTTTACAATTACCTCCATTAACTTAAACTAATCATATTTAGCCATTGTATATTAAGGTTGAGTTGAATTTAGTACCTATTAATAAGGTTTTCATAGATAATGAGTTTGGGGTCTTTATCATCCCAAAACGGTTCTTAAAGAAGAACGGCCTAACCAAAGACCAAGTGAAAAAGGTTGACATGTCAATAAGGTACTTCATAGGAGGAGAAATAGTGGTTGATGGGCATATTGAGTTGGATTTAAAGATTATAAGATATGCCATTAATGAATATTTTTTTTATAGTTGATATCGACGACAATTATAATCTCCTATTAGAAGGACATTGGATTCATGCTAACTGGGTCATCCTATCTTTGTTACATAAGATAATATGGGTCTAAAGATCTGACGGAGAAGTAAAAGTGATTCATAGAGATCCAAACCCATTTGTTGAAGTAGTACATTTGGCCAATGCTATCATGTATCAGGGTAAAGTGAATTTTAAGAACATCATCAAGGGGGTAAGTAGGGACAAAACTATTACTAAGTTAGTTCAACTTAGAGTCCTTACATCTAAACTTAAGCAGCCAGCCTCAATAAGCATTAAAAGGTCATTCCCTGATTACAAAATTTAATGGTTAAATCAGCCAAGATGAAATAGTATTTCAAGAGAATCAAAAGGCTAATCTTAGAGCATAACTCAGTGGCCTCAGCTGAGTGTATCTATGAGGATGAATGGGAGGATCACACAACTTAATTATGAGTATCAAATATTAAAATTGCACTTAAGAAGTTGGATGATCAGTAGGCCAAGACTTAGGACCCCTTGAAAGGAGTAAACTTAGGCACCAAAGAGTTACCTCGACTAATATTCATTAGTACCAAGCTAAATGTTGAGTTTAAGACTAAATTGGTAGCACTACTCAAATAGTACATGAATTGCTTTGCTTGGGACTACTTTGAGATGTCAGGGTTTGATAGGAAACTTGCAGAACATTGCTTACCTATAAAGGAAAGGTTTCTCCCATTCAAACAACCCATGAGGAGAATGTCCAAGAAAGTGGAGAAATTGGTTAGAGAGGAAATAAATGACTCACAACTGCTAGGTTCATATGTTGAGTGACTCTCTAATATTGTCCCTGTTATGAAGAAAAATGGAAAGCTAAGGATTTGTGTGGATTTTAGGAATCTTAACCTGGTTATGCCTAAAGATGAATATCCTATGCCTATTACGGATATGATAGTAGATGCAATAGCGTGTAATATGATCTTTAGCTTTATGGATAAGTACTCGAGGTATATCATATGAGAGGTACTGAAGATGTAAGTAAAACAACCTTTAAGTGCCCAAGGCTGATTGGTGCTTTTAAACGGGTTGTTATGCCATTCGGCCTAAAAAATGCTTGGGCTACATGTTAAAGGGCAATGAACAGGATCTTCCATGATATGATTCGAAAGTCAATGGAAATATACATTGATGATGTGGTGGTCAAGTCCCAAAGTGAAGACGAACACCTGGTTGAGTTAAGAAAGTCATTTGAGCGAATAAGGGAGCAAAAGCTCAAAATGAATCCCTTAAAATGTGTGTTTTCAATCTCAGCCAAAACTTTTCTTGGCTTTTTGGTACACCAGAGGGGCATTGATAAGAAGAAAGACAAAGTGATTATAAAAGTGAAGCCTTGCAAAGGTTAATTAGCCAAATAAACTTTTTAAGAAGATTCATATCTAACTCCACTTGTCGATTAAGTATTTGGGGTCGTTTGCTCAAACTCAAGGATAAGAATGAGTTTGTTTATGATGATAAACACCAAAAGGTTTTTGATGCAATCAAATGATGTCTAACCAAACTCCCAATCATAATTCCCCTAAGGCCAAATGTTCCTTTATTGTTACATATTTCAGCTAGTAAAAAGTCTATTGGGTGTATGCTCCCCCAAGAGCAAGATGGTACAAAGAGAGCAGTGTATTACCTAAGCAGAGTTCTTAATTCAATGGAGAAGAGGTATTTAACCATCAAAAAATTATGTTTGACACTGCATTTTTCTTGCACAAAACTAAGATACTATATGTTCCCAACAGTAGTCTTAGTTTTATGCAAAATTGATGTTCTTAAGTATATTCTCTCTAGGTCATTTCTAAGGAATAAGATAGGTAAATGGGCAATAGTTTTATCTGAGTTATCTCTTTAATATGTTCTTCAGAAGGTAGTGAAATGTTAAACGTTGGCCGATTTCTTAGTTGACCACCCTTATTTGGACATATTAAAGGAGTCGATGATCAAAATTGGATATGTTGAACACCTGCCTTGGAGAGTATGGTTTGATGGATAAAAAATGACAAGTTCAGTTGGTGTAGGAATTATTTTACAATCACTAGAAGGCCTTATAACCAGATTGACCTTGATGTTAAATTTCCCATCCACCAACAATCAAGTCGAGTACAAGGCTTTAATCATTGCCACAAAAGTTTTGGCTGAGTTGGTAAAGTTTGTAGAGGTGATGGTAGATACTTTGCTTGTAATTAATCAAGTCAGTGGAACATTCAAGTGTGAATTGCCTAACTTCAGTGCTTATTGCAGCAAGGCAAGGCATCTGGTCCAAGGTTTTCAATCTTGCCACTTTGAGCATGTTGAGCATGAGAGTAACATAGATGCAAACTTTTTAACTCAATTTGCTAGTGGTTTCTAGCTAAGGCTTTTTACACTTCTAGTTTTATATTGTTCAGAATCTATTTTGTATGGAAGATCATTAGAGAGTTCACTAATGTGTTCAAAACCAAAGTTTGTAAGTTAGATTTTTCAATAGATTGGAGAAAGGAGATTTTTCCTATTTGAAAGATCTAAGTATAATGATCGAACTGCATGTGCGAAAAAGAGTAATAAAGTTTTGCTATCTTAATGACGAACTCTACCTTTGAGGCATAAATGGGGAAACACTGTTATATATAAGGCCAAAATATGCTATATTGTTCATGGTTGAAGTTTATGAAGGAATAGTTGGACCCCATTAATCAGGAAAGATGATGAAAAGGTTGCTATTGAAGTATGGGTATTATTGGCCAATGATAGAAAATTACTCCTTCGACTATGCCAAAAAATGTCAAGCTTGTCAATGACATGGACCGATTCAACACCTTTTTATTAAAGAGCTTTATTCAGTCATTAAGTCGTGGACTTGCAAAAGTTGGGCAATGGATGTGATTGGAAAAATCTTCCCACCATCTTCTAATCACCATGTCTTCATCATAGTGGCCACAATTTATTTCACAAAGTGGGTGGAGGCAACATCGCTTAAGGTAGCAAATCCAACGTCAGTTATTAAATTCTTTATGGAGAATATCATCCATAGGCATGGATTGTCAGAATCAATCACTACAGATCAGGGCAAAATCTTTATAGGAGAAGATGTTCAAGAATTTTGCCGTAAGTATGGGATCAAGCTTTTTTACTCGATGCATTACTATGCTCAAGCAAATGGATAGGCTGAATTAATGAATAAGGTGATAAAATTGAACACATTGAAGATAAAAGGTAATCTAAGGGTTAGCATAAGTTACTCTCTGAGACTCTTTGGGCAACAAAAAAAAGGATCAAAATAGTTATAGGTCATCCCCTTTCCAATTATTATATGGGTACGAAGCCATGATTTCAGATGAGCTAACTGTCTGCTCAATCAGAAGGGCTTACTAAGATAAATTAACTTGGAACGAATACAACTTGATCATGATGGAAGAACTTGATGCATTAGATGATACAAGACTTAAAGCCCTTGATTAGCTTCAAGCTTAAAAAAAGAAGGTTGAACGAGCTTATAATAAATGCCTGAAACCAAAAAGATTTAACAAAGGTGATTTGGTATGGAAAGCAGTTCTCCCAATAGGGCAAAAAAATAACACTGTTGGAAAATGGTCGCCAAATTAGGAAGGCCTTTTCTTTATTGCAAATATCGTTGGGAATGGTGCATACCACTTGGCCGATGATGATGGAGTCATTCATGATCGATCGATCAATCAACGCTAAATTCCATAAGATAATCAATTATCAGTGTGGGAAAATGTAGATTGCTTAATTTTTGAAGGGATATAAGGCATGTAAATTTTAGTTTTGGGCGATGAGTTGTCTTTGGCTTATAATTGATAGCATTTCGACTTTGAAAATTTATTGTGGTCAAATTCCAATATAGGTAATCGACCAAAATATCTTGCCTAATATTGTATCTTGACCGATTTATTAGATTGTTTTGGCGTAGAGTAATAAAACTTTTCTTTGGCAAAAATTTTACTTAGTTCATTATAGCCTAATGCTTGTTAATATTATGCTTTAATTTATGAATGTTGGTGCTTAGTTAATATTTGAATTGAGCGAACTAACAGGGCAAAGGTAACATATGAAAAAGCATCCATTCTAAGCAAATCATAAAAATTCATATAGAAAGGGAATTATTAAAGTACAAAATGAGATTAATAAAATTTCATTAAAAAATACAATTAAATGCTTTAGGGAAGATTGCTCTTAAATTTTGAAATTTGATTGTCAGCCAAAGACATAAAGCTCTTGGCAAACAATTCCTTCTTCTCATCCACTTGGAGGTTTCTTCTCAATTCCTTCTTCATTTTGATATGAACAATAGTGGCATTGGTTAGGGTTTTTAATCTCTCCTCTAAGTCGTGACAGGTGGCCCTGACTTATTCAACTTATCCAAGAGCTTTTTTTCTTTTTTCTTGATGGGAATTACCTCACCATCCTAAAGAGCTTTGATGGTCTTCCTCTCCTGGGTGATCTTGGCATCGAGAGTTGAAATTTTGCAACTTGATTTAGCCACTTGAAAGAGAAAGACATCTGCTTGAGTAAACTTTTTGCCAGATCAGGGAGTCTGTTTTTGAAATGTTTCAAAACTGATTTCTGGTTGATGTTAATCCCGATCTCAGTAACATACTTAGAGGTAAAGTTTAGATCCTTATTGAATGCTTCCACTTGGATAGGGTTTAAAAGAGTAGAAATTGAATGCTTAGAGGTGCTGAAGGCACTTAATCACTTTACATGAGTAGGATTCATCTTCATGAGCACCTTCTTCGTCTTTCTTGCTCTCAACTTCGACCTTAAGCTCTATATCAAACTCTTCTTTATCCAAAAGGGCGAGGTAGTCGATAAATTCCTAAAATGGAAAAGGTTAGTACAAGGGCATATTTTAGAAAATGTATTGACACAAATAAGCATAAGAGGTCGAGTTTACCTCAAGAGAATGAGCAGATTTAGTAATCTTCGTCATCTTCTTAGGTGATGAATCTAAAGGCCATTTCCCGAGTACTTTCTCCAAGAAAAGAAGTGGAGAGGTAGATGGGGGAGGTGTCAAGGAACATAGGTGAAAAGTGACTATATGAGTTGAAGACTCTTTGGGAGTGTCCACAAGTGGAAAATTGGGGGATGCTACCATTTTAGGGTTTTTTATCTTTATTGTTAAAAGAGCTTTGTTGCTACCTTCACAGATTTCCTAGTGGCCTTTAGCTCCCTATTCTTTTTTATTCTCTTTCTTGTTGGCTTAGCATTTTCACTCACCTTCTCGAACTTCTAACCAACCTCTTGAGCCATATTTGGGATCTCTTTGGGAATGGCCTCTACAATAGAAAAAAAATAATTACATAGGAAAAAAGGCAAAAAAACTACGTCGAGTAAAATTACCTCCCTGAATTATATTGGCATCCAAGAGTATAGTTTTGCTAAGGATAAGTTGTGTTGCACTGTGCTCGTCCAAACTGCACTGGACTCGTCCAGATGTAAACCTATCCACTTTGGGACATTATGTTTCCTTTTTTTGATTAGAATGGATCCTGCAATCCTAAAAGGTGCATCTAGAATGGGAGGACGATAGTCAATCCGAAGTCATTGGAAGAACTGAGATAAAAGTAATTGGCAGTATATTATCTCTCTAGAATAGATATCACTTTTGACAGTGAACTTGGGACTCATGAACTAACTTGTTTTGATAAGTTGTACTATTTTTAACATCTTATCTTACTTAAGGTAAGTATACTTGAAACCATAAGAGCGTTCAAATGCAAGGATCTCGACAATATACTGACCTTTAAATGTTGGAGTCTTCTGCATATTAAAAGAAGAAGCATTAGTGCGAAGATGTTTTGGAAAACCTTACAAGGTAAGATCATCTTAAGCATATTTACACATCCAGAATTCCATAATCTCAACCCATCAAGCCTCAAAGTCGCTCAAAATACCATCTAGGATATCTCAATCACTTATAAGGAGAGATCCTTTTCAATCTTCATTAATGGCTAAGATCATGTGTAAGATGCTCAAGTCTTTAATCTTTGGTCATTCATGCAAATTTTTTTTCATTAAAGGAGTAGACCAAAGGTATAAGGATTAATTGAGCTAGCCTGAATTATTAGCTAAAGTAATGGGAACTATAAGCCTCTACCCCATATTGATTATTCCTATTAAATTCGATGGAGCAAGGGAAATGCAAGTCCCTGGCAATGGGACAGTTCACCCAGTTATGTCACCAATCATATGTATCATTTCTAAGATAGGGATCTAAAGTGTTTGCTTTCTCATAGTTGAATCTGGTCTATCATGGTCCAAAAATTGATGGACGAAGCTGATGACAGGAATATTTATGTTTATCATAATAAAAAAAAAAACTTAAATAAGAAAGGAAATTTATCGCCCAATAGTTTAAATCAGTTTACCCATTACCCATAATTAGTAAGGGTGAAGGAATTAGGTCAAAGTGGTCTGTAAGTATGTTTTGGTAAATCTGCAAGGATCCAAAATGAGACTATCCAAAGAGCCACCAATTCCTCCAAAGGAACTTCGTTCTTTATTAGAAAGAAAACTATGAAAACCCTAGTATATATGAGCAAGGATTCAAGGACTCAGGGTAACTGTTTACCACTAGCAAAGGCGATAACAACAAGCATGCATTCTTTTGTAACCTTCATAGAGGGAGAGTAAAAAATGTATTTGCAAAGCCAGTAATGAAAGAATGCAGTATGTTCACTTATTGAAGGTGGGTTGTTTTCATTTTGGTTGTTCTTGATGAAGGAAACATAGTCAGGGTTATTAAGATCAATTTTTATCCCTTCCTGGTTAACTTTTAAAGCAGTAGAGACTTTTTGGCCAATAATGGGAATGTTGAATAACAATAAGATCAGACAAGCTAATAGACATGGGTTCGAATCTAAAAAGAAATAGTTGGTCGATCTAGACGAAAATAGTAGGGTGACATTAAGCAAAGATTTATGGATAGGAATTTGGTTGAGAGAAAATTGCAATATGTCATATATCCCTACTTTTATTTCCAAGTTTTAGAGAATTCTGAGGACACTCTATTGAACTAAGGGATATATTCTTTCTGGATGACAGGCCAAGTGTTTACAAGTGAAGATTTAAGCCATAAACTATTGTCCATAGCTGAACAAAACCTAGAAGGGTCTCTACTATAAAGAATAGATTCTTACTATAGAAATAAAATGTTTATTGAGCGAAGGCCCCAAACCATAAGTATGAGGTGCATCGATAAGTGTTAATACTTGAAAATCAATCTGGTAGCTAGCAATATTGTTGTTGAATGCCTTGTAAGTTTGTTGAGGGGTTGACTCCTCTTGAGATGATGCCTTAGCTTTCGCCATTTGGAAGAGTGAAAAAGTAAAAGCAAAGTTCAATGAAGATATTCTAGATAGAGAAAGCTTTAGAGAGAAGCTCTGAAGCAAAAGAAATAGTAAAAGTGAAAAATGATTTACTAGTTAAGAGTATATATAGAAGAAAATCGAGATGAAACAGTTTATAACATTTTAAATTCAAATTAATTACTGCGCCAAGACATCTATAATTGTTGAGAGTGTGCAGTTTCATTTTTTTTCTGAAGCTTCTAGAATATGACTATTCAAATCTTATATGGTAATGTGTCATTTTGTCATAGAAGGTTCTAAAAGATATTTCCTAAGCTCTTGCAAGGAATTTGAATATTTTCTTATTTAGCCAAGACTGACAGGCAAGCACTTTTGCAGCTTCCCAACTATTATATGTATGGCTAAGTGTTGCTCAAAGGAATATCTTTGGCAAAGTATGATTTGAGCTAAGTGGCTAATAATTCATAGTCGATAATCATTGATTTGTATTGGGCAAAAATATCTCAGGTTGCCCATAATGTTCAAAATAACAAATATGATCTAGTTCTATTGGGCGAGGGTTGTAAAAGCCATTTAGGAAGTTATATGTTCATTGAATATCACCCAATATACTATGTGAGCAAAGTGAACAATTTGGATTGAGTTCATGGGTGATATTCGTCCAAGATGAATAATTGCAAATGTCATTATCGTTCATGAATGCTTATTTAACATGATCTTGTTAGGCGATTTTCGAAAAATAAGGCATCTAGAATTACAACTCCATAATTCACTCATGAAATTGTGGACTTATAAGGGGCATTGTTTACACTCAACCTTATTGTCATAAGCAGTTGGGCTTGCGCCTTCTATATTTTGCAATAGTGGCTTTGAAAACCATGTCGAGTGGCTTGAGCATAGCGGACTTTGGTAATTATATTATGGGTTTATGGAGTTTATCTATAAAATGTAAATAGAGTTTATATATGCATGTATAACTATTTAGATAAACTTTGTACTCAATTATGAGTCTTGTATAATTTGTACTCAGTTATGAGTCTCGGATAATAATCATATATAAACGATTGTAGCAGAAATACATATTATTTTCCTCCAAAATTCTTCTTTTCTTTTTTGTGTTCTTTTTGGTTGATCGTATTTTGCCAACATACTCAACTCTCTTGATCGATGATTTTTACACCTATATATCAAATCCAATTGATTTCAATCAATTGTTAATTTCTTGTTCGTTTTTAAAATTTGATACTAGTGATACTTGACTACCAGACATGATTATTATTGAATTTTACTCTTGAGATTTTTGGGGTAAACAATAATAAAATAAAAAGTTTAATCATGGTCGTACTTGCATATAGGTAGCCAAAAGTAGCCCACAAGTTTGTTTCCTTTCAAACAAACTTAGTTTAATTCACCATAACCAAGTTTTAACTTTTAACCCAAACTAATAACTAATACATTTCTTGCATGTAGCCCTCAGTGGCTACATTGGAAGAACACACTTGAAATCCCACCTTTTTATTTTCTTGTATTTATAAGTTATATGAAGTTATGGGTTAACAACACCATGCGTTGCATGGACACTTTACATCTATAATGTATTATTATAATATGCATTATCATTCCATCTGAACTATATAGGATAGATACATATCAAACCTTTAATGCAAATGCTACATATCAACCTCAGTATCATCCAAATTGAACATTCTAACTTGGCTTAGATTATAAATAGGAGTTCTTGATCAACCCCCTACCTTATAGGGTATCAAAAAATTTCCATTCATCTCCTCCCTCTTTTACTCGTTAAGGTGGGAAAGCATCCAAGCAGGCAGGAATGCATTAGTTCGATGTTGGATTGAAGTTGTTTCATCCTCACCTCTACTGACTCTTGCAGGGTAGGTGCTACTGCATTGCACAGAATATGTACCTTATATTTTAGTAGTTTCACAAACAAATGTGCATCTTGTTTTTTTTTTTTTTTTTTTTGTTCATTGATATATTTAAAAAGAACTGATTGGCAAGGTTTGACCCCTTGACCTCCTACACAAAGAAGCAAATACTCAATGTGCTATTAGCCTGATGGTATGAATGTGCATGATTTTGTAATTAGAACTTTCTTTGATTCAAGCATGGCATGCAGGAGCAGAAGCAAAAGCAATGGCACCTATTAATCTCCAGCTACTTGTGTAAACACAACCTGTAGAGAAAGAGAGAAGTGACCTTATGTTCAAGGACTGCATTGGCTGTGGAAGAATAACTGATGATGAATCTACACCCTGATCTTGTTGCTCCCATGGAGTCTGCTGAGCCATTGCCTTCTCCTTTTCCTTAACCTAGTTTAGTTTTAAACATCAAATTACATGTATCGCGCAGAAGAAGCTAATACATGTAGAGAAAGGATAGGAGGGAATACACAATTCAGAGAAGTGTATCACCTTCTTTGCTAGCTGGTTGTTTTGCTCCTGCAATGCCTTATCCTGTAAAGAAAAACAGAAATACTGGACCATGAGGCAAATTGAATATTTATAAATGACAAGTTTACAATTGTTAATTTTTTTTTTTTTTTAAATCTTTGGCACATTTGAGAATTGTTACAAGGGAAGGAGATTTTGAGAGGTTTGAACCCTAATCTCCTACATTATGAGGCAAACACCTATTAGACTTCTGCAGCATAAGACAAACACTCAATTGCCAATGTCAAACTTTATATTTTTAGGTCGCGCCAACACAATTATCAGAGAGCAGTGACATCAATAGTGTTGTCACTCCTAATGACACATTTATTTGCCGAGTTTGATTTCATTGTTTGGATATAAAATTTGTTTATTTTGAATACAAAATTTATTTTTTTATTCACTTTTTGTATATCATTTGAATAAATTTTATATCTCAAATTTGGATATAGAATTTTGTTCACTTTAAATACATAATTTGTTTATCATTTTGTTCCCTTTATGTATACGTTTGAATAAATTATATATCTATTATTATAACACTCAAGACAGCCAGACACTGCTTTGCACTTATGGTTATCAGGGAGGTTTGAATCGTGGTATGCATTATGAGGCAATCACTTAATAAGTAGCTCTTTGCATTAACAAGACACACTCAACTACTGTACTGCTAGTCCGATGTCAGAATTGTTTATATTTTCAGGTAACCACAACGCTTATTAGTTAGTATATGACAGTCAAATTCATACATGCTAACTGTCACCTCCCATACCCAACCCCCTTCCCTATCGACGCAGATATTGTTCGCTAAGGACTTAAAAAAATACAAATAAATAAATAAAAGCAGCTGGGGTTCACCTTCTTCTGGAGTTCTGCAATCGACTCATACATCAGTTGGTTCTGTAAGTGAAAAATTGCCATAAATTAATTGCATATTCTATCTGTGGTTCAAACTGTATCTACAAAAATCTTTCCAAAAGTTCATTTCATTTTACCTTTTTTGACCTTATCTGTTTAAGAGCAGAATCAATTTGTTGCTCCAAATTTTGAAGCTCTTTGATGCTCAAGGAATTAAGGTCTTCCCCCATGAAATGCCTGCAAAGAGCAAACATCAAAAACAAATTGAAATATTCCTTCTTGTTCCTTTTCTTTTCCAAGTACTAGAAACAAGCAATAATCTTTTGATCATTTCGCGTCCACACCTTTGGTTTTTTTGTAAAATCTCCATCCTAGCCTTCAGCTTTGCATGTTCCAGGGTCCAGCTACCCTGAAAATATTGAAAGCATTTTCTGATGATTTTATGATAATTTTTAAGAACACGTAGGGAAAGATGCAAAAGAAAGAAGAAAAAATATTCAATTAACAAAACAAGGATGATGCTATTTACTTATGATTTGATTCAGCATCACAAACACTACTTTCTTGTTTCTGATTCCATCATAATAACTATTTTAATGTGAAACAAAATGGAATTCTTGTTGAAAGAAAGCAGTTGAAGGACATAACACTACATCGTATGCAGGACCTATCTTTTACAGAGAACTCATCTGGCTTACATTTGTTTGGGTATCAGTTGCAACAAGCTGCCTCTCTGCATAAGAATATCTCTCATAACGCTCAAGGATCCTTTCCATGCTGCTACCAACAAAAGGAAATGCAAGTACTTAGTCTATCTGAATCAAAATCTTGAGATTCAGAAATATAAAATTCATTAAAAAGTGTGGCAAAAGGAATTATAGTCTCCTTAAGCAGTAAATACTTTCTATTCCAAAGATAGAAAATTTTGAACGGACATCACTTCATGAAATGGTGTTTAAGTCTTTAGCAGATATGCACTGAAGTGCTGCATTTCAATATAAACAGAATGACCAGTAATTTGCACTCAGGTGAGCATAATATTTTTTGACAGATGAAAGGGCAATTGGCCCCTTGAACATTTTTTAAAAGTGCAAATCAACTCAAGTTAATTTTTTTTATTACTTTATTTTCATGCTTAAATGTAAGAATATTTAAATTTATATTTAATAAAAATAAAATTTATATTTTAAATCAATAAATTTGTTAAGATAGAACAAATAAATTTAAAAATAAAACATTATTTTTTCTCAACGATGGCCTTCTCTATTTTTTATATTTTATAAAAAGATTTATTAATTTTGAAATATGAAATTTTAATTTTAATTATTTTCATTAAAAAATTAAATGCAAATGATCCTTAAATCTAAGTATAGATGTTGAATGAAAAAAAAACAATAATTAGGTAAAAGTTTAAAGGCCAATTGAATTTCATTTGTTGAAAATTTTATTTAAAAATTAATTTGAAATATTTATAATTGTTTAATGACCATTTTCAACAAGAATAAACTTATATGACAATTATAAAAATATAACCATAGTTTAATGATCACGATACAGACTGTCCATAGAACATCATTGAGCTTATAAATTGATAGCACCGCCTGTCGTGGTTCTGAACCCGTATAAAATGGTTACATAACATTAATACTTCACATACCACCTTCTACTTCACATACCACCTTCTACTCCTATGATTTGTGAGTTAGAACTATGAGAGATATATCATAAATATTGAAAGGAAAAGCACGTGCTAGTTATTAAATTGGTAATATCTTACACTATGAAAATACTCAATCACGGATCACTTGCAGACATAGTTTAATGATAAAGTGCACCTGTGAAAAGTGAGAGTATTAAGTATAAAGCTAAATCGTGGACACTTTTAATTTATCTTTCTTTGTAATATTCCTTGTATAACATGTGCACTAATATCTGCATTTATATGCTCAAACATGCATTGATTAAATAAAAAGTAGAGATCGATCAGATTTCTATGAAGTTTGAATCAAACCTCAAATATACGATAAGATGTGATATCATATAAACTTCTAATATTATCCTTAATAAGTATAAATGATATTTGGTTCTATACTTATTTAAAACTAGTAGTTAAGGTTTTTATGATTCCGTATGTTGTTATATGCTTAAAACTTATTTTTAGCCTGATAAATACCTTATCATATATTTTCCCTTTAATCGATGTGTATTTGAGGCTTATATATTTTTCTATTTATGTCGTTAGTTTGTTCAAAAAATCTTATCATACTGTCATCAATTTATCTATCTACTTATAATATTGCTACTAACAAAGTGTTTTAGCAATTTTTGATATATTGAATTTATAATTGATGAATTCTTTTTATCAATTTAGATATTGAGCACATATTTCTCAACCTATCAAGTACAAGAAATATAGCCAAAAAAAAAGGAACGCATTGATAGTTTGATTTTAGAAAGAAAAAAACGAATATGTGTATTTATATATAATAATTAAATTATTAATCAAAATAAGCTCCTGGTTTTATAATTTTATATTTTTCTAAAAATAAGATTTTCAATTCTATTTGGAATTACCCTTTATTAAAGGATTTAGTATAAACTATGTCTGCAAAGACAATTTTCAAAATAAATTAATTTTTTATTATATAAAATAAAAAATGATATTTTATATTTGTATAATGATAAGATATAAAAATTATATCTAATTAGAATCAAAATTCAGTTTTAAATATGATTGAATCTTTTAGATACTTTAATATCATTTGGCGATAAATTTAAGGATCATGAATGAAATTTAACTGGATTTCTAGAAACACTTTTAATAGATTTGTTAAAAAAGGTTTATACAATAAATCGAATAGTTGAAAGGTTTAAAAATTATATTTTGAAATTGAAAGGTTGTATGTCAAGAATACAAAAAATTTAGGGTCTCAGAATAATTTTTTTTCTTTTTTATTTCTGAAAGTTTTGATTTCCTTCTTTAAGGAAATTTGGTATTTCTTTTGAGCTCATTAAAGTTACAAAGTATCAAATAATAGCGTTCAAAATTTTTTAGATATTCATGTTGTTGAATTCATTAGATGATATTCAAATTGAATTATGGTTAAAAATAATAACAACATGAAATGTGCTTTTCAATTCAAGAATATTTACAAAAGTTTTTACTGTTTTAATAAATTATGTATTTGTGTAATTTTTTATATAATATATTTAGGAATTAAGATATATTTTTTCTTCAAAAATGAAAAATTCATATTACCACATATGAATCATCGATTAATCAATTAAATTATATAATATATTTAAATTTGCTAAAAATACATGACACTTTTCAAAATTACCGTTCATATAATATGTAAGATGATACAATCGTTTAACATCATGTGCTAAACTCCATCCAAACAAGTATGTTCTCTAATTTAGAGAATTTTTGTGCAGTCTTACTTGGCACTTTGGACCCTTATTTTCTTTCTTTTGTTAATAGAGAAACAAAATATTAATCTTTTTATTTTCTCTTCCCTCCAATTTATAATCTTCCAAAGCAGTGCAAGATATATGTATTTTTTAGTACAAAAAAAATTTTTAAAAAAAAATTGAAAGAATCTGAATGCATAGCTTTATGATTTATGCTCAACATATAGAGACATAGCGTTTCACATGCTATTAGTCCAATATTATGGGTGAATATTTACGGCCACATTATGGGAATACTCTTGTTGATGCATTATGTTAAATGTACAAATTCATACTAACAAAATTGTTAATTTATACATTATGTTAAATGTATAAATTAATATTAAAAGAATTTTTTTAATAGAGAGTCTCTTTCAGTTTGAATCCAGATTAATTGAGACCTACAAATTTTCAAAAATTGGATGATTATACCAAAAAAATCTCTTAAATTTAAGACACATTAGAAAAGCATGCTTCATGAAGCACATTTTTGGTCTTGGTGTTTGAGTTATGCAAAATCCCTTTTGCTATATGAGATCTAAATGTCAACTTAATTGTTTCATTAAGTGTTACATGAAAACTTACGAAAGCATCTCATATACCTTGACATTGAAAGTTTATCTTAATTAGCATTTGAAGTTGTTTCATAAGATTTAACAAACATTTTTCATCCAATTATCATGGTAATAATTCAATAATCAAATATCTATATTTCATTATATTTTTTATACATTAAATTATTTGAAAAGATATAATAAAGATTATACAAATATGAACAATTATATATATATTTTTTTCAATTAGGAAACGAAATACATTGTGTTGCAATAGGGCTGGTAATTTTTGACACAATCTGATTGAACAACATGACATGACATGTAATTAAACGAGTTTGGATTTGGTGTAGGATCATAAATGGGTCAATGATATGACACAAAAATAGATTTAAACGGATTGATCCGCCTAACCCGCAATAAACACGATTATATAAACAGTTTAATGGATTAAGATATAATACATGATATAAATGTACACGTTTAAACACGATATATATATATATATTTCAATTCAACCATATATTTGTTTAGAAGTTTAATATTTACTGTATATTTTTTTCAATATATAAATAATTTTTGGTTAAAATTAAAAATTTTTAATTTTTTATATATTTTTAGGTTAAATGTGTATTTTCGTTTCATGACACATTAGTAACACGATTAATTAAATGGATCATATGACCTTTTTTATAAATATGTCAATGTTAAAATTGAAGATTTTAACGCTATTAATTAAAAGGATTGTGTTTAAGTTGAACATTTTTGTATTATACATATATCTCGACACGACATGATTAGACACAACACAACATGATATGAATTGTCACCCTAGTTATAAGATATCAAAGTTCATATTTATGTTATACGGAAATGGGAAACAATGAAAAGATATTTGTCAAAAATATAGAAAACAGAAACATAGGGAAAACGCGAAAATATTAAAACTATAAGAACAAATATATAAATATTGAAAATATAAGGAAATTTATAAATACTAATATTGTATATAAATATTTAATAATATTATTTATTTCAAACATAATTTACTATCAATAAATATAAAAAGTAAAAATTAAAAAAATAACAAATTAAATTTTTTAAACAAAGAAAAGTAAATATTTATAATTTTTTAATAATAATTAATCCTAAATAGATTAGAAATTTGAAAGCTTTAAAATTTTATTTTGATATTATTTTCTTATTTAAGAATTTAGTGAATTTTTTAATATTTATTTAATATCATTTTCTCATTTAAGAATTTAATAAGTCTTTTTATTTGTTAATTAGTTATAAATATGTTTCTTTATTCTTTTCGTTTAGGAAAAATATTTCCGATTTGAAAACGAGTTTTCAATTTTACTATATTATGGAATCGTGTTATAAATGCTTTCAAAAAGTTTCTATGAAATTTTAGAGGCGAAACATTGTTAAAATGAAAAAACACCTATCTGTTAAAGTTTTCGTGCAATTTAATTTAAGTTCATATAATTCAAAATTTCTTAATGAAAATTAAAATTTCCGCTAAAGGACAAGCTAGTCTCTTCTAGCATGTGGCTAGCTGTGCAGTTTTTGTTGCATGCAAGCGACATCAAAACACCAAGAACTAAAATACAAAATGAAACATGAGCTACAAGTGACAGATCCAATCACCTAGACCACCGATTCAGAGCCAGAAGATTATGTTCGCCAATAGAATGCACAAGCCCAACTTGACAACAAACAAATTCTTGCATTGATATGGTATTGTTTCAGCCTTTTAAATGTTTATAAACTCAAAAGTAGAATATATTCTTGCCAGGCCAATTATGGGAATATACTAAGAAATCCTTAGGGCTAATAGAGGATTTGAGGATGAGAGATAATCCTTAGAGCTAATAGAGGATTTGAGGATGAGAGATTCACGCATACTCCAAGACAGCTAACATTAAACATCGATTTTAGGAAGGAGAATTTATATTTTAAGAACTCTTTTACAAACAAAAAATTAGAATCGTTCTTAAAAAATTAGAATCATTCTCTTTGGTGAGGTCAAAAAATAAATTTAGTTCAATTGGTCTAATAAAAAAAATAAAATATTATTAAAATAACTTTAAAATCTAAAAAACTAAAACTAAAAATATATTTATAATATTTTAAAATAAAAAATAATTAGAAAAATTGATCTAAAATTAATCAAATCAATCAGCAATGCGATTCTCGATTTTACCAATTTGATCAATCATTGTAATTTGATTTCAAAATACTATTTATACATCATAAAATATTGAAATGAAATAAAATAAAAAAATGTTGATTTACACTTGAATTAGTTAATAAAACTCAGCAATGAATTCTTAGTAATAATCACGTATATATTTTGTGATAATTACTACTATGGTCAAAATTTTTCTTTTATTCAATTACAAAGAGAAAAATATGAATTCCTTTTTCAAAACATTTGTCTTTTAATACTACGACAATATTTTCTAATACATTCAAAACATTAAAAAAAAAAAATTCATTTTCAACATTACTGGCAACTAGTAAAGAATAGTTTTGTTTTTCTTAGAAAATAATCATTAGAAATGTACTGTTTGTGAAACTAGAAGTAATAAAAATTTCAAATGCTTTTTGTTGCAATAATCACAAATGACTTTCTAGGTAGACAGCAAAGATGAGCAAGCATTGTGACTTTAATCATTTTTCATCTAATAAATGCACATATAAGATGGTTCATTGATCAATTCCGACCCAAATTTATAAACATATGTGAAGATTAATTATAGTCGTTATGATCGAGCCTAAAATAAAGGCATAAATCTAAATAACTTGTGAAGTAGGCCTTCAATATCCTTCTCCAAGACAAAAATCTATCCATTACGTTACATATAGATAGATATAATGAAGATATGACATGATACAAATATGAAAAATATTAAATTTTAGAATTAACATATTATTTACATGTCTGATATTGTATTAGAGAAATTTTTGATATACTACAATAAAAAATGTAACTAAAATTAAAATATCCATACTTTATAATTTTTTTTGAAATGCAGTCAAGCAGAGAGTACATGTAAATCTTCAAGTCATGAACATATCCATTTAGGAGTCAAAATTCTTGTTGAGCAGTGAAAAATATTCTGTTTCAAATTAAAAAAAAAAAAAACTTAAATATACATCCTAGTTATTTACTACGAATTTTTTTATAATGGAATAAGTAGTATTTGATTCGATTTCCAATTAATGCTTGTGTCCCTACTGTGTTTCATTTATTCATCATTCACTGTTCTGTTTTTCTCATCTTATTTGTTTCTCCATAGCTACTTTTACCACAATCACCAAAAACCAAGCCATCAGTTTCTATATTACTCTAAAAGTTACTAAAATTAACTTAATGACACTTCAAAATTCAATCTTAACCACTTCTTCAAATAAAAACCATAAAACTCAATCTTTTTGTAAGATTTACCCAACATAGAGGCATTAGACAACCAAAATTTAAAACCCATCCTATGTAGATCAATTATTATTAGACTTATTGGTCAAAAAAATTCAAATTTTTGCGTGTTTTGATGATTATATTCAATTTTTTAAATTTTAACAATTTTGCAAAGTTTTTGACAATTATAGACAATTTGAGATTTTGATCAAAATTAAATGACATGATTTATGATATATCATTTATGTAAAATTGAATTTTAAAACTAATGGGACTCACTAAACTCATTCTTCTTAAAATTCAATTTTACATAAATAAAATATTATAGATCATGACATTTAATTTTAACCAAAATCTCAAATTGACCATAATTGCCAAGGACTTTCAAAATTTGTTAAAATTAAAAGAATTAAATATAACTATCAAAACACGTAAAGGTTTAAAGTTTTTTTTACCAATAAGCCTTATTATTATATATATTCATTGTATTTTCTTTTTAATGCCGAAAAAAGAAAGGTAAGGTTTGAATTTGACACTTTAGATAATTTCACCTATATTACTAGATTCGGACATTAGTTATAAGGAGTCTATCCGTTGTATAACTTCTCATCACACACCACCACTATTATAACTGTGCAATGAAATGGTTATCTTTGGTTTAGTAAAGTCATCTCTAAGTCGCAAGTTACAACCTTAGTTAACTAAAAATACTTTTCAAGATCAATGAATTTTTTACTTAATACTACTGTGTCATATCTAAAATTATAAGATTACAAGTTGAATCCATACAAAGCAAAATTAAAAATAAAAAATCCTCACACCAGCTCTCAAAGTAGACTACCATATATCATGGTCCAAATCCAACATTCTTACTAATTTTGCTGTCCTGTCATTAGTAGGTGGAACTTTAAGCTTTATCGTTAATTATAAATCTTTGATTAAGTTTTTTTACATATATATAACTGATAGTCATAACAACATTGTATCAAATGAACTGGTTTTTCAATCAATACATGAAGAAGAGCTAAAACTGCAAATTAACATAAGGCCTTGGTTAAAATGGTAAAACTTTTAAGGCTTGAGAATTTTTCTTTTCTGATATATATATATATATATGCAATGAAAATCGTTAATTTGAAAAATCATCTTCTAATGCTACAAAACAAATACTCGATTCATAGACTGATCAGAAAGAAAGTTTGAGAAAGAATCACACTATAAAGAGGGTGTGAATCAATCAAGATTTATAATCATTGCTGCTGAATTTTGAAAAAGTCAATGCTCTAATATGTTGAGAGTGCATTAAAATACGTGAAACTAAAATTTTAAACCTTGAGTTTATTTTTATAATCTATGCAATTGGTGAAATTAAAATTTATTTATTTTTGTAAATAACAATTCAAAGTATTAAATTTGTCTCGCCAAACTACAACATTCCATTGTCTTTATAAGTTTTTAATTACAAAAGTGATTACTAGAATTAAAATGCTATATTGTTATAGTAATGTTTCCTCAACGTACTGAATTCTAGTTTTTAAACCGTTAAAAAATATATATATATATAATCAATCAATCCTAATTGTTGGAGTGTTTATCATATATTATTTAAACATGGAACTAATGGAATGTATATAATATAAATAGTAAGTTTTGGGTTTAATATGGTATCAAGCTCATATCAGTGCATCTCTCGATTTATTTATATGATAGAAAACTAATAAAATGTATATAAATAGTTAAGATTCATACACTATCTTAATGGTAAAATGAACCCATGATTTTGAAGCTTAAATTTAAACTAATGACATTATTGTAGTCTAGACCAAAAGACTGATGATAATGTTTCAGTTTAGTCTATTCATAATCAAGTGATAAATCTTAATTAGTCCCTATATGAATGTACATCAGTGGCATACATCCAAAAGGCTCATTTAACTTAGATTGAATTAAGATATATAACTCTAACATTCTTCTTCTCTTTATTTACAAAAATTAATTTTTGGGGTTGTAATATCTATATCTGTGGATATTTATTTATTTCAGTTAATTATTAATTTTAGACAAAAATTATAAATATTCTATATCTCTATCTATGATATTTTATACTTAATTAATTAATTAAAAATTTTAGTTTTTGTGAATTATACTAATTTTTTTAACTTATAATTTTTTTACATAAAAATTACATAATAACTTATCATTAATATCACCTTACGGCTTCCATAGGTTAATTATTGCTACACACAATCGCGACTGCAATTATAATTTAAAATTATGGTGGCAAACTTTAACCGGTCTATTAGAACTATATTACCAAAGACCACTAGTAACACTATATTCTTTAACTTCAACCAATTCCTCATACACTACATGAATTTGAAAATAAGATCGAATTAATGGCTGATTTGGTAAAATCAAAAGTCAAATTATAGATTAGTTCAATTAATTTCGAATCAATTTTCAAAATTATTTTTTATTTTTTAATATTTTTATTTTTAGAATTATTTTAATTATTTTTTTTGAATTTTTTAAAACTAATTGAATCAAATTGATCGAATTAATTCAATAATCAACTTGAAAACTAAAAATGATCAATTCACCGGTCAATCTAATTTTAAAGACACTACTGCAAACTCTAATAATTTTTAATTTCTTAAATCTAACAAAAACTAATAGATATATAGCTAAGAGTGAGCAAAAGGGCAGTTCAGTTAATTTGGTTTGTTTTTTACCAATATCAAATAAACTGAATTTTATATATTTAAAATCAAACTGAATGAAAATTTTCAAAAAAGTTGAATTAATCGAACCAATTAAATCAAAATTTATATGTCTATAAACTAAACAGAACTTATAAAAATTTGGTTCGATTCAATTCGATTTGATTAAATTATATATATTTTAAATCTGATTCAATTCAAATTGGTTTGATTTACTAATAATTACGATTTATTTAGTTTTTATCTAAAAAATCGAATCAAAAATCGAAAACTGAATTTTTCTAAAATTAAAATCAAATCAAATTAATTTTATCAAAAAATCAAATTGAATCAAATCAACTCCATTTGATCAATTTTTTCGGTCTGATCCAGATTTTGCTGACCCCTAGATATAGCCATGTGATCAGATAGTACAGATATAGAGTATCTACGTTTCAGTCAAAGGCACACAGTTCTTTTTAATTTGTTGTAACTTTGATTTACTTGTGCTCGAAGAAGAAGGAAAACACTATTCAATTTGGCGTACAGGGAAACAGGATGGAGGGAAAATTTGAGTATTTGGGCATATAAAACAAATAGGGAATACGTTTATTTTGAAGTAAAATTGTCTTAAGCTTTTGTTTTAATTTCATTTTTAAAGACGATTATAACATCACTTGATAAAAATATTGTCCATGCAGACTACCTAGATAATAACTGCATGCTATAAAACTATTTAAAAAAAATGGTGGTAAATTTGTTCTTCTGGGGACTGTGAAAGCTATTAGCTTCAAGCACTGGATTTTTTTTAATTATTTTGGGTGGCGGAAACCTTAATTTAATTATGCTATTCTATTAAATCGTAGAATTGATAATACATATAGTAATTGTTTTCAACAGTTCTTTTTGGTCAATTTGGTTAGTAAGTTCAGACCCAAAAAAAAAAAAAAAAATTTGTTTAGTAAGTAGCGCATGGAACTTACTAAACCTTATCTCTGAGAACTTTTTATAGGATATTCAGATGGGCCAAACGATATGCTCCATGAATCCCCAAGTTGAAGTTTAAGCCTCCTTACTTTCTAACATTACCCCTCAGAAAAAAAAAATTCTAACATTAGCATTAGATTCCTAATCAAGCTATAGGAGATACACGAAAATGCATCATAGTTTATATAGTTGCAGTTTTCTAACTTCTTTACCAATTTTTGGAGTCCTGTTTACCTATTTATTTTAGTCTAAGCTTATATGTGAGTCCATTCTAATATCAATTGTTATAAATTTTAAGTGAATCACATTCAAAAACTGGCAATTAAGATAAGAAAGCTTAAATTTGTATAAATCCTACATTGAAAGTCTATGCTTTCAATGTGAGATTCATCAAATTTCATACCATGGTCAAGGATTCTAACAAAGTATTAGAATCATTTTTTATGCATAAAGTGATGAGCTTAAATCTTCATTATAACTTAATTAAAAGAATTTTATATTTGTCCGCAACTTTGTGATGATATTTCACTAAGACTCGAAAATTAGTTTTCTTGAGTAGCAAATATTTTTCTGTTTCAGTGATACTTTTAAACAGTTATTCTCATGATGACAACACAAAGTGTATTAATTCTGGTTGTTCAAGTGTGCACACATCATCCGGTATGGTACCCATCAAAAACCCATAACAGGTAACAAATACTAAGTTGAGTCTAAATTAAGAAGCATGCAAACTGATGGCATAACATGGGCACATATGATACTATAAAAACCCTCTACAGCTAGAGTGGTTCCTCAGACAAAGACAAAACGTTAAAATATATTTAACAATCAAATTGGTTCTATCTCAACTAGCTGCTAAGAAGCAGGCTGTTCCTCAGTCTGCAATGCAACCAAATCAAGCACATTACTTTAATCAGAAGGGAGATTATTGTTACTAATATTACTAATAGAATTAATAATTGGGGGGTATCACTATAACCAGTTTGGTTTTGTTTCCAATTCCCTATAAAAGGACTGAGCTGAGGCACTAATTCCATATCACTTAGTACTCTTTTGTAGTGCAAGCTGGAAAAGACTATATACATGATAGGTGAGATGGGAATACTAAGGCATTGCACTGAAATGATTAAACCCATTAAAATTTGTTTCCCAATAAATATAATTAAAGAAAATATTTGTTGACTTGTTAAAAAACATATCTTTTGGTTAAAAAAAAACAATGTAAGTACACGGCTCTCTGTAACGAACTGCTGCTTTCCATTTTCTTGCATGAAATCAACAGTTAAAGCCACTCAACGGAGAGGCCTTCTGTTTCATAGCTGTTATTACTGGATGATGACCTTTTACAGGAAATCACCATTCCTTGGTTGGTTACCAATCAAAACAAAAAAAGATTTATAACCTTTATTCTTCAGGACTTAAAACAAAAACAGAAGACACTTAATCCATCATTTCGAGATTCATAAAATAGTCACCATATGAAACAAAGAAACGATGAAGAACAAGAAGAAAAATATGACCAGAAAACAAGAATAATCAGTTTCCAATCCAAAATCAAATACTAAAGAGAGTTGAAAGAAAATAAAGAATATAAGACATGTACCAGGAATCAGTAGAGTATTCAAAAAGTTTGCCTTTGGTGGAGAAAACAATCAAAGCAACCTCAGCATCACAAAGCACAGAGATCTCGTGAGCTTTCTTCAACAAACCAGACCTCCTCTTGGAAAAGGTCACTTGCCTATTGATCTTGTTCTCTATTCTCTTCAGCTGAACCCTACCTCTCCCCATACTTAATTATCAAGGAAAGACACCCTTTTCTTTCTTCTTCTTCCTCAACACCAAAATAGAGTAAATCAAGACAGAAAGAAACAAAGAAGGGCAGATTTCCTCACTTGTTCTTGTCTTTGATTTTTTCTTTCGGTCTTTATGCAGTGTGTATGCATGTACATATGCATAAATATGAGGACCGAGAAATGAGAGAGGGAGAGAGAGAGAGAGAGAGAGACAGACTGAAATGGAAGCCTTGAAAACTACATAGGAAGATGATGTAAAAATAGTGGTATTGGAAAACCAGAGTGGTTTCGTCAAATTCGTTGTCGATTTGGGATTGGTTGGAGGGAATCAGTTTTTGTCCTGTGAATTTTTTTTTTTATCTTTTTTTCTTTTATGCAGCTATCATTATTTTTCCACCCCTTATATGTTGCAGTGTTCCGTACACATTTGTGTACGGACACCGAGATCCTTTAATATTGGGAGTTTGATATTATTATTTATTTTGCTTTATTTTTTTTTGGTATCTACCTTTTTTTTTTTTTTTAATATATGTTGATTTTTTTAAAGAGATAATATATATGCGTAGTCAGGATTAAAGTTACATTAAAACCTACACAAAATCAAAGCATATTTCCACAATATAGAGTAATCAAACTCACCTTTAACTAGGATTTGTAAAACAGAGAGGCCTTGCACTGTCAACTTGATTTATGGGATGATATATTATGAATTTCTGTTTTGTAATATGAATTAAGGGTTATCACTTGTGTTAAAAAAAAGACTTTTTTTTTGTTAATAAAGACAAGTATATTCTTTTAGAGAATTATATAGATTATTTTTTATAAATTGTAAATTTATTATCATTAAACTGCATATTTGTTACTGGAGATTTATTGGATATAAATTGTAAATTTATTATCAATAAACTGTAGGTTTATTTTTCGTAAATTATAGATTCATTTTGGTATAAATTATAGATTAATTATTAATAAACTGTTGATTTTATTTTTTAAAATTGTACGTTCATTTAATATAAATTGTTGATTTATTATCAGTAAACAGTAAAATTCATTTTTTATAAAACTAGATATTCATTTTTTGTGAACTATAGGTTCATTTTTTTGTGAACTGTAAATTTATTTTTTATAGTTAAATATTTTGATATTTTCAATTTCTTTTGGTAATATTAAAATTGATAAACCTATAGTTTATATCAATTTTTTTGTGAAAAAATAAGTCTATTTTTCTAAACATATGAAATAATAATAATAATAATAATGTCATTGTAATTAAAAATAAAAAAGAGATGTATAAGAACACAAATATGTATATTTAAAGTAAAAAAAAGTTTGTTAAAAAACAAAGTATAAATATTTAAAGTAAAAAAAATTTTAAAAAAATAAAATAATAATTACGAAAAAGATAAATTTTTTCATAATTATTATCACACGTGTTTTGGACTCCTAGACGAAAAACCATTGTAGACAGAGGGTCCATATTATAATTTGCTCTGATTTATAGACAAGTTTTAGAATTTAAAACTGTTAGATTATCTACTTTTAATTTTGACAATTGAATAAAATGATTGGTTACCTACTGACGTTGAAAATAAATTTTAATAGTTTTACTATCAATTTATGTAGCAGTTTATTTCTCATTGAGCTACATATTGCTTGTATCAAATTGAAAAATTCTCAATTTGATTTATAGATGAACTTTTAATAGGCCTTGTACTGTCAACCTAATTTATAAATGAACTTTATGTTTTAAAATCGGTAGATCATCTACTTTTAATTTTGATTGTTGAATAGAATGATTAGTTACCAGCTTGAGTTAGAAATAACTTTTAATAGTTTTATCAGCAGTTTGTTTAACCGATTATTTTCATTGAACTAATACTGGTTGAATCAAATTGAAAAATTCTGAAGTCTTTGAATCCCTAATTTGTCAATCATTCACCAGCATCAATTATTTATTTGATAAGAGGAATGAAAATCAATTTAATACAACGAGAAAAAAAAAAAAGCATAAATAAATGAAAATACACTCTCTTGCTCTTTCAGCTGCTTACCAGAACCGCAAAGAAGAAAAAAAAAATGGCGACAACGGCCACCAGATCTTCTAGAAGGTCAAGCGGACTGGTTATACGTTTCCTCTCTCCCTGCGCCAGATTCTCGTCGTCTTCCTCCACCGATTTCACATTATCCCACTCCACCTTCACCTCACGCTCCACCTTAGTCACTACCCACCACCACAACAGATTTGCTTCTCCTACTCTTGTTAATTTTTACGGAAGCGGTCCAACAGCCTCCTTCGTACAGTTCTCTCGCAACCGTCCGTTTAATCTCCACCATCAATTCGTCAGGTAGACATCAGGTCGTGAGGAAGCTGTCTGCCACAAAGTAACACAACCCTATTAGTAGTCTTTTGTATTTAATTAATCATTCTCAATAAATTAAAGAATTTGTGACTTACTAAACCAAAAAAAAAAAAAATTCAAAAATAAAATATATATGATTAATTAAAAGTGAGTCCAAAATAATAAAGTGAGCTCAAACTAATAAATCATTTATTTAGATATTTTCAAAAAAATTAAATTAAATTAAATTCATATAAAAGTCAAATTAAAAAATTAAAACAGCTCAAATCAGTATTTTTATTCAAAACTAATTATTTATCAGCCCTATATAAAAGTGTGGGGCCCTGTTAAATATAACATTGTTCGGAAATTAACAATTTCAACTTATAGTATTTATTGTGCATTAGCAGTAGACCAGTACATTTTGCAATATATTTATAATAATAAATTTTAAATAAAATTAGTATTTTTTTATTAAGTAATTATTTAAATAATAATTATTACAAATTTATTTATTTTTTATAATAATATAATAAATTTAATTATTGTCACTATAAAATCACATATGAAGATAAAATTAAATTTTATCACATAAATTTTTATCATAATACACAAAATTTTTATAGTAACTATATATTTATTTGTAAATTAGTTTAAATTATGATAAATGACTTAAATATAATTTTATATGAATTTAGTTGAATTACTTATTTTCATTATATATATCTATTTAACAAAATAAATTATATTTAATTTATTAAACATTTAGATAAAAATAAAAAATTTTATCAATTTTTATTTTATATAAAATCTGACTAAAAATAATTTTTTACGAGAAAATTATTACTATTCTCTTAAAAATTTATGATAAAATATTTCATAAATAATAAAATTCAAATGAATATTTTTTTAAAATTAAATAATGAATTAGTCAATCTAAAATATTATTTTTTAAGAGTAAACTTAAATTTTTTCCTGTATGCAAACTCAATGGATGACTTAATTCCGTCAAAAAAAATTCAAGCGATTGAAACTCGAAAATTGACCCTAGCTTGAAAATGACCCGATCGAACCAGTTTGTAATATTCTTTCAATATTAACAAATAATCCTTTTATTTATTATGTTTTATATATTTTTGTTTGTATTATTCCTACTTTCAATATTCTTTTTATATCAACTTGTTCATTTGAGAATATTAACAATTATATTTATATTACAATGGAATCTTAATTTGGTAAAATATTCAGAGTGGATTTTAGTTTTGCTAAACTATGGATAGTTTTAAAAATATTGTTTTATATTTTATATAATAATTTTAACATTAATTGAAAGAACCATAAATTATGGATTGACTAAAATTTAAGTCTTATCATTTAAAAGAATGATTTAATTTTAGAAATTTTTTAATTTTAATTCATGATATTAAAAAATTCAATTATAACATAAACTTTTTTTTTAATGAAATTTAAGATTAATTGATTGTTTTAATTATAATTGCGCTTATCAACTATTATATCTCTAATAACTGAATATGTAAATTTATTCTAAAGACTAATTTTTTATTTTTCTATTATTTTAGGTGCTAAGTCATTTTTTTATTGATTCATATATTTATATTTTTCAATTTTATCTAATTTTTATGTTTATATATACTTATATCAACCTTCTTTTCACTTTTCTTGTAATTATTAAATGAGCATTTTTAATTTTGAAGATATTTTATGATTATAAAATTATATTATGATGATTTTTATTTTTCTTAGAAACTTGGTTTAACACTAAAAAAAAAAAATTAAATTGTACGTTCGTATCCTAACTTTATGTAGCCAGACTGTGAATTATCTTAACATATTCCTCAATTATAATACAACTCGTGCTGCTACAGTTTCTGTGAAAATTAATTTATGTTTTAAATGAAATATTTAATTTTCATATATTTAATAGTTTTAATTACTATTAATTAAGTTCTTAAAAAATTACTTAAAATAACATACACAAATATTAAAAATTTATATTACAATTATAATTAGCAAAGTAAGAAAAACTATATTCTAGATACTAATATACATTATAAACTATTTTAACATCAATTATTTTATAAATATTGATGAGAAATTATTTAGAATATCTAATATGGTACTCTTTTTAATCTTAATAATTAAAGTAATTAAACCTAATAATTATTAAATATATACCAAAAATAGTAACCTCTTAATTTTTTATTTATTTCTCAAGAATACTATGCTCGAAATTATGTCTTAATATTTTGTATCTTTATTTCCAACAGAATATATGATTTCCTAGTACTAAAGAGAATATATTTATAAATTTAAGAAATAGGATGAAAGCAATAGAAGTTTTATATTTATTATATTTATATAATTATACAACAATTTCAATTTATAAATATATTTATCATAAATACGGATATATCACATTCTTTTTGTATAATATCTTAAACATTGTTAGTCATATAATAAAAATATTATAATAAATTATGCATCAAAATTATTGTCATAGTCAGTATAATTCTTAGAAATGGAAAAGAAATAATCACATTCAAATTTTCTCAAAATTAAAAGAAAAATAAAATATTGATTAAAAAAAAACTCAAACATATATATATATATATATATATATATATATATATATATATATATATATATATATATATAATACTATAATGATATTAATCAATAAGAAATATAAAATTTTTTATTTTAAGTTTTAACATATCTCTCTAAATGCGCATATAAAAAATTAACAATAATTTTTTATATAAGCAAAATATTCAATGAATTTATTGCATAAAATTGAAATATGTTTCTTAAATATGAAGACAATTAATTTTAATTTTATATTTTAGTCATTTTAAATTATAAAAATGCCATGTACTTTGCTAAAATAGAGAAAAATAAGAAAAAAAATCCCAAATTTTTCTAAAAAAATATAATACTAAACAACGAGAGAGTCAAATCTTTCATTTTCTCTTTATTTTATTTTTAGTATATTAGTTGCGTTTTTACACTCCACATAGATATTAGTCTGTTTTTTAAATAAAACATTTTATTTGTATATTTTATTTAACTTTAGTTATTATTTTTAGAATATTATTAAACATTGAATATACCTACAAATAAAAAATATTATAATCATAATAAAAAAATAAAAAATATTTAAAAATTAATAGTCATAATAGACTGCTTCATCATTAATCAAATTGTAAGATGTTTATTTAAAATTATTTATAATATTCATTGAAACAGGTTTTTAATATTAATAAGTTAAAGTAAATGCTATTATTAAATATATGCATATTACTACTTTAATTTTGATTTGTTGTTTGTTTCTTTTATAAATATATATAAATTATATAGTTCTATATTTATGTATATTTATTATTAAGAGAATATTTGATTTCATACTATTATGAAAAAAATATAGATTTTATATATTATTAATTAAAATTAATTAAATAATAAAGTTCAAAATAAATTCATTCTCAAATATTATTTTTATGGTACAATCTTAAAATCACTATTAATAATATATTTTTATTTATTAAAAATTTTATCTATGATAAAAAATTTAAATCTTAAAAATTTTATAAAAATAAAATAAAACATATTTTATAGAATTATTATGTTCAATTTTAGAATTTGAAATATTAACATGATATATATATATACATACACGAATACAAATAAATAAATCATTCAATAAATTTATATTTTGAAAAATTATAACAACTAATCTCAAAATCAATACGTAATTAATGTTATTTATCTATTTTTTTTATCATTCTAAATCATAGAAATTCCATATGGTTTCACGAAAATGAAGGATAATAAAAAAATTTTAAAATTAAATATATTAGTATCTTTTATGTCCGTGCGTGGGTGTATTCAATTAATTTATTTTAGCTTATTGAACTTATTCTTACAATTTACAAATGCTAATCTCTAATATTACTATTTAATTAATGTTAACAGTGTATTTTATGACCAAATAAACTTATTCTTAGAAAATATAAATATAACTCTTTAATAGTATAATTAATTATTCTTAATTAATTATTTATTATTTTAAATTATAAAAATATCATATAACTTTACCTAAATAAAAAAATCTCAAAATTAAAAATACTAGATAAAAAGAATGTCAAATTTTTTTATTTTCTGTTTTTGTATCTGTTTATATATATATATATATATATTTAGTCCTATCACATTTTTTTTTATTTTCATAAGTTAGATTGATAAGTATTCATGTGTGTATTAAAGTGTTCTTCTTGCATAAATTAAGATAGAAATGGATTAAAAATATCAAAGTTAAGGGAAAACTCCAAGTCACAAAAACCTTGGTTGATTCAGGAACTAAGTTGCAATTGCTATATTTATAGTAGCAACTTTGATCAAATTTAAAAATGAAATTCAGAATTTCAGTTTAGTTCGTGGTCAGTTTTGCGTTCTCCTCGTGATTGTAATCTTCAAATATCAAGAAAAAAGAACTCTAACATACACTCAGAAACCTAATTGAAGTATGGCACGTATCTGAAGAGTCATTAGAGATTTTAAAGATTGTGATCACTTTACATAACGTGCGAGTATGATCAACCTTGAAAAATGAACCAACATGTCTTAGTACGCGGTGAGGTTCGTATTCCACTAATCCAACACGATCAAGGATTGCAATTGCGACTCACAAAATTGCGATCGAGACTTATAAACAAAGTGGAGCATTGTAATGACTTGTCCGAGAGATAAATGATCAAATGTCATGTGTCACTAGTCATTGAAATCAATTGAAAATTTTGACTGCAAAAGAGAAATCCTGGGCACGAAATATGGATCGCGATCATGATTGAAGTGTCTCTACCATAAAATTCATTTGATAAGCATTAAATGTAGAATTAATTACCAAATATTAAAAATATAGAAATAATTTTATTAGTAATGGCTACTTGGTGGTTGCAAATTATAAATATTCTACCAATTAATAAAAGAGAACAACCATTAGAGTTTTAAACAATTGGGTTTTAGTTTTTGAGTGAGCATAGTGTGAAAAAAAACTCTCATAAAGTTGTATGTTAGCCTTAAACATAAATTGTAATTAAGGTTAGATATAAACCAAAATACTAAATTGATTGTGAGCTCGTAAAATACACAATGAGTTATGAAATATCTAATTGATGATTTTAAGAGTTAACAAATGATTTGTTAATATCTGAATCACTTTAAATTTTGTCTTAATTTCTTTTTTTCTTTTTTTTTATCGTTTAATGATTTAAGTTTAAATTTTTTATCAATTCAACCATTCGTTCTTAGTGGAAGGGTCAATAATATATATATATATATATAGAGAGATTATTAATGTTGATAACGTGGCCAGTGGAATGTGATACCACGCCATCTCCCTTTTTGATACACGTTTTTGGCCACACATTATTAGTGTTCTTTTCAACCGCTAGTTACTTCTTTATTTTTGCTTTGCTTTTCTTTCAACGTGTCTCCATCACCTATATGCCATTTTGCTCGCACTCCTCAACCCAAAGACCAACCAACACCCACCATATGATGATGATTGTGATAGATTCCAAAGTTTTGTTCAATTAATATTTTTCTAGGGGTTAATTTTATAATATATTGGTGTATCAATTTATTATTTTATAAAATATTTATTAAAAAAATAATTTAGACATTTTATAAAATGTGAATGATGTTTATAAGTTTAAATAAATTGCTGATATTTTTAAAATTTTATTTAAAATATAACATTTTCAATTAAAATAAGAGAAGAAAGAAAAATTATTTATTTAAAGTTATAAAGATTATATATATTTCATTTTCTCAATTATTTTTTATTTTACTACAAATTTTAAATTATTTATTATTTTAATAAATTTTACAAAGAATATGTATTAATGAACCGTAATATGATCCTTCTCTATAATATGTACTGCCTGAGAAAAAAAAAAAATCATTTCACAACACAATTCCGACCAATTTCCTATTCTTTATGATTCTATTGGCTTTCTTAGCCCCTAAATGCTGCATATGTGGGCTGCAAAACGTAGCTTTCCCCATCATTTTGTTTCCAAGCATTACAAGTGCAATTTAATTAAATCACTAAATTTTTATTTTTATTTTATTGTAATTTATTAATCATATATATATATATATTTTATGATTTACTGTAAATTAATTATATATTTGAATTTTTTATTATAACATATAAGAGTAGAAATTCAAATTTCTCTCATGAATAAGAATCTAAAATTATTTAACAATAAAATAAAATTATAAAAAAAAGGTCAATAAATTATAATAAAAAAATGAAAGTTTAATGATTTAAAATCTATTTGATCACAATATAACTTCAATCAAAATTTAGTGATCATATATCGATAATAATATATATAAATGTCATATTTAATTGAGATTATAGTATAAAACTGAAATCTAATCTGTTTTTAATTTTAATATTTAAAATGATCTGATCTAATTATATAAATGATGCGTGTAATGCTCGACTTAATCGAAATAATTAGGCCGAATGCCCAACAGGTTAGATGAATTGATCATCTTTATGGGACCTCACTTCATAAATACATTTGATTTGATTGTGGAATCCATGAATGAAGTCCTTCCTTTCTTTTGGGAGATGCCGACTCGGATCCAGACAAATATAAAATGCCAATAGTTGAAGAACCGTGTTTTTTATGGCAGCGAAGCAAAATCGATCCTTGAATGGATGCGCTGCTCTCAGTACAACAGTGCCCTCTCATCACTGCCCCTACTCACCCCCATGATTTACTGCCTAACTACTGATGTAAACCAGTGGAGTTTAGAAAATATATGAGAAATTAAGTGATCGAAGTCCGACCAATTGGGTAATCACTTTAATAGTTTCAGTTTTAAAAATTTTAATTTTTCATTTAATTTTACATTATATTTAATATAAATAAATTATATAATTTTTATAAAATTCATTTGTAAATCCATATTTTATGTGTTCGATATAAATAAAAATTCATTTAAAATTCTATTCCATTATATCCTTGAAATTAGTTATTGCTAAACCAAATTCTAACAAATTTGATATATATAATAAATATTAAATATATATTTTTTATGTATATATTACATATAAATTTGCACATAACATTATTTTTTTATTTTTTTTATAATATATAAATTTACAATTTAATTATTTGATATTTCAATAAAATATATTTTTACAAGAAAATATAATATTATATTTTTCAATTAATCGGTTAACAATCGATTTTTCTGATTTTATATTTTACTTTGATTTTTAGTTAAAAAATTGTGAATCGATGACGATTAATCTATTTAAAATACTATTATTTATGGTGAATTCATGCATGTATAACCTAATAACGAAATATATTTGCAACGAAATGAGAATTTTGAATTTTATTTTCTTCATTCATTATTAGAATAAAAGCTATTAAAAAAGGTTACTCTATTATTATGTACTCCATGATATTAACTCCATCAATTACATTTCATTAAAAAAATTTTTTCCTAATAGTTATTTTTATTAACCATGAATAGAAAATTTTATATTACTGCAGTTAATATATTAACTAAATACATATATTTCATATTTTTTTTATATTACTGGAGTTTTTATAAATAAAATCAAGGGAAGAATGGAACAGCACACCAATTGGAGATAGAAAAACACAAAATATGAAGCACAGTTGAACAGGAGATGGAAATAGATTGAATAGGCATCAAATCCCCCTTCAAAACGAGAACCAGGAACCGTACAACTATGGCTGCGGCCACTTCATAAGAGAGGACCTGAAACTCAGTTATATAGCGGTTCTTCCCCAGCAATGTAAAAGATACATATTTAATTAATATATTAACTGTAGTTTAAAACAAGAAATGGTTGCAAATAAAATATCTAATGGCTTTAATTAAATAATTATACTTAAAATTTTTTTATCAATAATTATACTTAAAATTTTTTTATCAATAATTCTACTTATAAAAAGATAAATATATTATTGAGTCATTTATTTATTTAAAATTTATACTTGTAGTGATAATTATATTAACTAATAATAATAGTTTTATCAAATATTTAATATCAATTAGCAACTACATATCAATAAGTAGTGATATCATAATTGAAAATAATAACCAGTAATCAGTAAGACTTTAAGTATGAAATTTTTAGGGATAGAGAGTGTTTAGTATTTTTCTGAGTTTATATTTTTATAATTTTTTAAAATAAGTATTAAGAAATTTTCAAAAATATTATTTACCTTTTTTTATTCATCAATAAATACTTTAGAGACAAATAAAAAAGCACACATATTGATTTTCAAATTTTTATTTTTTAAAAATAGAAACATAAAATTATACCAATAAAAATAATATTTTAAATAAAAAATTATGATTTTTATTTTAAAATATTTTTTAGTAAAAATGAAAATAAAAAATAATTTTTAACCAATAATCTATACAATGTTTTTTAAAATAATATATAAAATCACAATAACAATGTTTTTTAAAATAAAATATAAAATCACAATAACACGAAACTTATCCTTAATTTCACTTATGGAAATATATTGATTTTCTATTTTACATAATATACACTTTCATGTGACAGTGTCGTATTAATCAATTGAATAATTAAAAATTAATATATAATATATTATTATTGATAAAAATACTGTCTAATTAGATTTTTCAAATAAATAAAATACTAAAAATAAAATATAATTAAATTAGTACAATAAATTTTAATTAGTAATATGCTTATTTTCATAGAAAATAAGAAATTTTATAGTTTTATTTTTGTTGTTGACCTTTTCTTTAGTTCTTTTAAATTTTTTACGTACTTCATAAAAAATAAATACTTATATGATTGAAGTTCTAAAGAAGATTAATAAAACGGATTTTTTCATATATTATTATATTTCATAAACTATTTTTTTTGTAAAAAACTTTTTATATTATTAATTTTTTAGGTTAATTGAAAAATTAAATTTGTCATTGAAAAAAATAAAAATATATTATATTACCACTTATCAAATATTATATTATGAATGTAATTATTTAATAAGAAAAATTCATATATTAAAATATAGTATTCATTTCAGTACATACGAGATCAAATTTCTTAATTGTACTAATTTGATGGTTAACTCACCTGAGGTTTTGTGTTGACCTTACACAGTGTGGTTTCTTCATCATTCCATGGCTTTGCTTCCTATTACTCCGTCTGTTGTAAAATAATTATATTTTTAAAATTATGTATTTAAATTTAAAAATAATTAATTATAAATAATTTTAATCAATACAAATTAATATATCTTTAATTATTTTTAACTAAAACTATATCACAAATATTAATAAAAAAGTGATTAATTAGAAGAGAGAGAGTTAATAATTAAAATAAATTTTAAAAAATCAATTGATGTTTAAAAATGATAATTATGTTGAAATAAATTTTTTTTTAAAAAAAATAATTATTTTAAAACGGTGAGAATACTATACACATGCATAAATAAATGGGTTAATAAATAAAGATATGAATGCTTAGTGGCACAAATTATGTTGGTAGCCAGCCATGTTGAATGCTCAACCACAGAAAAAGAAAAAATTTAAAGGTAAAAGAGAACATGAAACACGAAACGAGTAAAAAAGAGAAGTAATGGTAGGGCAGATGCAGGTAATATTGTTAATTCTAAAATGGGTAGCCATTATTTATCATAAAAGAAGACCTAGCAATGGAAATAGGACAGAGAGAAACATGTGAAGCATGGTTTTGTGTATATTACGCAGTGGTGATGGCATCAGATCATTGATTTCACGTGGGCTGCTTTGGCCCAACCCAAATGGCATATTAAGAGGTTTGGTATCTTGTCTTTTCTTTCTATGCTTCACCACTTTGATTGGTCGAATCAAGAATGAGCCAGAGTATCTGAAAAAGAAGGCTTGTCTTTAAATGTGCATGCCATCGGCAGCAAATTTTTCTTTGCCTTTATGTGACTTAATTCAAGGTTTTCTCCAATTGGTGATAGAACTTATAAGGCATCTAGGGTTCAGTTTTCTGTTGGTCTTTCTTTGTTTATATACGCCTGTAACAGAACGCTCCATGCTTTTTTTTTTTTTTTTTTCCCTTCTTATATAGAGTCCCAACAATAACTTACTTACATATCTATCTTTTTTAATTAGATTTTAATTCAAATTTCTATACATTCTTATTCAATAATGAGCTTTAAGCCTCACTTGGCTTTTAATATTGACAAAAAGGTATTGTTGCTCGTAAAATATCATTAGTGATTTGTGTATCTCTTTAAAATTCAAGTGATTCGAGTTCAATTTGTTTACCTTTTAGTAACTTTATTTTTAAAAAATCATTCCTAAAATGAGATTTATGAGTTAGCTTAAAAAGAAAACTTATTGAATAAACCTTTCATATTAAATTATTATTTTTTAATTTGCTTTAGTGGCAAGATTAAGTAATAAAGATAACAAATTGGTTAGATCATGTGAGTTTGAATTAAATTAAATTATGGATTATTTTCGAGTTAAAGTTAATTTGAAATTTTTTTTGTATATTATGGATGAGTTACGCCATCAAATTAATGAACATAAACAAATTTGAGTTATCTTAATTTTTATATTGAGTGAAATTGGACTCAATTAAAATAATTTTTATTTCTAAATTTAAAATATGTTTTTATTTTTTAAATAATTTAAATAGAGTCAATCGAGTTAAATCAAATCAAGATCATATCAAATTAGATTATGAACTTATAGGTTAAATAAAATTAGATTTGAGATGAATCAATTCTGAATCATATTGTAGATTTTTGAACAAATTTAAATTGAATTTTTAGATGAAATTAAATATTACCAACTCTATTAGATAGCCTCCAGAGAGGGACTTTAACCACGCCATTGGGATGTTCTTCCAGTCTAAATAATATATAACATATTAACTCTGTGTCTGATTGTTACATATTCTAATTTCTAATCATCCTTTGAAAAAAGGACAAAAAAAGCCATCAATTCTTGAAATGATTCTATTAAAAAATTAGATATATGTCGTCTGTATTATGTAGACCTTTTTTTTTTTTTTTTGAGCTGGTATTGTGTAGATCAGACACAGGCTAATGAAGACCATTTGTAGCTGTAATTCTATACTATCTTTGACCAGTAGGTTCTGTAGGCGGGACGTTTTCTCATTTGTGGTAGTTGATAGAAACCGCGTTTGCTGTTAGCTAAGTTACTGTGTTGGGCTTTAGGTTTTTTAGATTTTTTTTGTATGTACAGTTATTTGATACACTCGTAGGAATCTGCACAGTAGTAATGAATTAGTATTAATAAATAAAAATTAAAATAATATTTGATAAAATATAATGAAATGTAATCAACTATAAATTCAATGAACTATTCTCTTTATTTTTTAATAGATAGCATTTAAAATTTTTATACATATATTAAAAATTGTATTTAATAGATATTATTACATATAAAAAAATTATATTACTCTCAATTAAATATTTTTATAAATTATTATGTACTTTAAAATGAAACAATTATTATAAAAAAGAGAAAGTATAAAATTGAAAAAAATTAATTAATATTTATTGATAATTGTAAATGTCAAGTATTATGTAATAAAAATTTTTCTCTAAAACAACATATACTTTGAAATGAAGGAAGTATTAAACTAAAATTTATTTTAATTACATTATATTACATTTATCGCACCATAGCAAATATTACCTTAGGGTTTAGTGATTAAGGGATGCCCATTTTCATTCGGCCAGTTTGCACTAGAAAAAACATAAAATCAAGGTAGATAAGTTGAGGTTTGATATCATTTTTGGTGTTTAGTAAAAAAATAAATAAAAAATAAAAATTTGGAAAATAATTTGAAAGTAATTTTTTTAATTTTTTATTTCTAGAATATTTATTAACAAATGTAAACTGAATTAAAAATAGTATTTTTAAAATTTGAAATAAAAAATATAAATAGAAAACCGCAATAATGATACTAAATATCTTCTAATTATTGAAATGGTGAGATCCACTAATCAAGAGTAGATAAGAATTCGTCAGTTATTTCATGTGTTTAATTTCTTCTCGAACTTTGGATTAATCTATTATTGTGTTAGTAGTGATATCAAAAATTACAGGTAGAATGATGTGATTTACATACCAAAATTAGTGAAACAAACGTCTTGATTAAGTTAAAGAAAGTCAAGAGATGGGGTCAAGGTGTCTAATGATGGATTAGGTGGGATTAGCCAAAAATATTGATTAACTTGACTAATTAGCCAGATCCTTTATACATGGTAAGATTTTATTTTACTTTTTGTGTTGGAAAAGATGGTAGTCAGACTTTCTTAAAAGTAATTAACAAGTGTGGTAAGCAATCATTTCATTCTGTCATTTCCTAAATGCTTTATTATTAGGCTTAATTAATTTAGAAGTCTCCAATTTAGAGCTATTAAGTAAGAAACCAAAAAGTTCAATTAAGTAAAGATTGGATAGGACTTGTGGATCCCACTAATTTTTTGACTTGAGGAGTATTAGGACAAGACATGCAACCTTCATTTCTTTTTTCTTTTGAGGGAAGCAACCTCCATTGTTATTTTTTGTTTGGACCTGTGGCTAAATAGTTCATGGAGGGGAAATCACCAAAATGGAGTCGGAAATGCAGGGCCAGGTTTCTCTAAGGGTGGCCCAATATATCTAGGCTTATATCCTTTTACTATATGGGCCTCTACTGGATGGCATGGCAGAGCAGGCTTAGTTATAGAATGGGTCTAGAATGAGAAGTTTTAGTTTTTGATTGAAGACGCCCAATAAGGGATCAACAAATAAATTTGGAGATTCAATTCAAGTATAAAAAAATTGATTCAAAAATTAAAAGATATAAATTCAATTAAATTGAATTAGAATGATTGTCTTAAAAATTTTAAAAATTTATTGACTTGCAATTCCTGAATCTTTTTTGTAATTTGTAGATGTTGATGTTGAGTAATTCAGTGTTGAAATATGTAAAACTAACGTTTAAAGTTTTTTTTTTTGCGCAGAGAGACAATTTTTAGTGATTTTTCGCAGCATTTTGTTAATATCTTATTATATTCTGTTAATTAATCCATATTATGGTATTTAAATTTTTCTTGCTTAGTTGACACTTCAATTGTTCTCTAATTAGAAACTTCAAAATTTTTCTTCTTTTATTAATATCTTATTATATTCTGTTAATTAAATCCATATGATTTTTTTTTTAGTTTTGAAGTTTTCTTCCAGTCATGTTTCTGTTAAAATTGGATATCAATTAATTTCTTGTGTTTATTATGTAATTAATTGAAGTATGTAGAACTAATGTTTAAAGCTTTTTTTTCTTCTTTTGGGAGCATTTTCTAGTGATTCTTTACAATGATTTGCACAAAATCTGAATCTAAATACAACATCACTTAAAATTTAAATTTAGAAAAAGTTACTAATAGAATAATTATTTAAGATTTTTATATTTAAGAATTTTAGAAAAAAGTGGCAGATTATTATATTATTTTTTACTTAATTTTAACTGCGTGATATTCTCTTTATGCTTTACCAATATAAAAGGGTTTATTGGAGCTATTTTTCAAATTTTTTGGGGTTAAAAGACTTTAAAGTTAATTTTGACTTCAATTAGATTTGATAGTTGACAGGCCAAATTAAATCTTATGCTATGTTTTTATATTTATAATTTTTTTAAAAAATAATATAAGGATATTTTTGTAAAATGAAATGTTTTATTGAATTATACACTTGAATAAAATTCAAAATTTATTTCATTTGAAATAAATTCTATTTTATTTTATAGTATCCCAAATATATAAATTCATTTACAAATGAAATGAATTTAAAATTAAAATTGAACCAAACAGTATGTTAAATAACATTTAATTCTAAACTTTAAACAAATAATATATAAATACAATCAATATGATATAGTATTTAAAGGACATTCGAAACTATATTTTAAACATTGAAATGAATGTACTTTATTGAATATCATTAAAAACAGTATTCTATCATTATTTGAATATCATTAAACATACTATTTTACCATTATTTGCTATTTATTATTTAAATATGTGAATTTATTGGGAAATATAATTTTTTTATTATTTTTTGATTAATTAATGGTATTTATTATGCAAAATTAATTTGAAAAAATTAAGATAATTAATTTATTAAAATGAATTATCTAATTATGTAGATATCTGACATTTTTAGATCCATCTAAATTTTTTAAAAGCTTAATCCTCTAAATTAAATTGAATAAAAAGCAAGATCGTTGGATAAACTATATATGTGCACACCCTTACACGCGATTGTTGGCAGCTTGAGATAATGTCGGCCTATTAGTTGTTTTCTTATTTGATTTAAGAATGAACAAGAAATTAGCAATTGCAGTTAGAAGATGAACCTTATCCTCCATCGATGAGCTCATCATAAGTGGAAAAAGTTAAAGATTAATGGAATACCAGAACAGAAATTTGACTGGCTGCCATTCATATGAATACGTATTACATTATGTTACATTGAAATTGAGTCATATCGGTAATGGGTTTGGAGGCCATCCTAAAGAGCACTACAAGGAGACGTAGAAGAAGCATTAAAGTTCCATAGACATTTTATTTTTAGTTTGTTCTCTTAATTATTATTATTTTCTGCAATTTTATCATTTGAGTTTCACTCTTTTCATATTCCATACTCACAAATTAACCCTTAAAATTTCAGGTTGTATTTTAGGATTACTTCAAAATAATATTTCGGATTGAGTTTGATCATTTATAATATATTTTTAAAATATCCATTTGTATTCTTTATCATTTATGTAATAATTTCTCATAATTTGTTAAGAAAATATAATTTTCTTTAAAAAATTATTTTTAATCAGGTACATTTTACATAAATAAAATTTGATTAAATTTTTTTGATTTTTATTCAAATGCTTACTAAATTAAATGTAATTTGTATTTTTTAAACTAATGACTATACATAATAAAAATGTGCAATTGAATTAAATTTATATATTTTTAAATAAATATTAAATATTTTAATAATTTAAATCAGATCATTTGGGTCGATTTGTGAATTGGACTTAGATCAGATTGGATTTAATTTAAAATTTTCAAGTCATTTCACGTTGATTCATTTCAAATTTGCTTCTAGTCTGATTGGATAAAAAGCTGTTACTTCCATTTAAAATCTATGTTTTTACCCATTTTCAGCATTTAAATTTAATATATTATTTTTTAAATGAAAATTGGTTTTACTTCAAAAAAATAAGTAAAATAATGTCTACATTTTTATTTATATATAATTATTTGCAGAATTTAAAATTCTTAATAAATTTGATTTAGAATTTAAGTATACAGATTTTTTTTTCATAAACATATCCAAAAAAAAAAAAACGTAGTAAGTTGAAAATTATTAATTTAGATTTTGGACATCTAACTCATTAAATAGAGTTTAGATTATGCAAGCCATGCATTACATTAAATATATATTAATATAACATCTGTTTTCAATGTAATAATACCTTACAAACATTTACTTAATTATTTTCTTGAATTATAGTTAATTACAAATTACACATTAAATATCACAACCATAAGGAATAGATGATATCAGAAAAAAGTCCAAATGAAAAAAGTCAAGGAAATATGATGATATTAATTTATTATTATAGGTGAATTAATCATCAAAGTTGTCAAAGCATCCATCCGGGAATGAATCCATTGAGATGTTGTATGTTGTGGGTACCAAGAACATTAATCTCATCCCCGCCTACAGGATTGTATCTGCATAATCAATACAAATAGAACCTTAATAAATTAATAAAAAGTATTGGGTCATGCACGCTATATGTATTGCTATAGTTTCAAGGGTGATAAAGGAAAATTAAGTACCCAATTTGGAGGGTGGAATTTGCTCCTAGGAGCTGGAAGAACCCTTCTGATTGAGGCGGTAGGCCGCTGTATGGAATGTTATGATGATGTCCTCCTCCCTCCCACGGTAGTCGAAGGGGAACTTCAGCATTACTTTCTTCCAACTGATCATCAAGTTAAAAGAAGAGAGTTTAAGGAAGGAATTCATTTAGGAGTTAGTGGCAAAGTCGTACAACATCTATACTTGGTGAATGGTGTATTCCATACCTTCCTTTTCAAGGCTTTGTTGGCTTCAAGTAACAGTTGCTCCTGCACAACCATGCCACAGCCACAGTATACCACAACTTTATGTTTATAAGCAATAATAGAAGTAATGGTAATTTAAATCTAAACCTGTATGTGTTGTGCGATTTTAGTCAAGTTTTATTAAAATAGGCTGAAATCATAAAATTGAGGGCAATGTTAGCTTCAACCATATCTTGGTCAAAATTAATAATATCATAATAAGTTAGAATTGTGAAATGCATAAACATAAAAGACATGTCAATGAAATTTTGCCATACTTTGACACAAATTTCACTAAAAATTGCATCATAAGTACATAGATTGAACTAGCACTACACTTAATTTCATGATTTTGGCCAATTTTAATAATTTTTAAAGGTTGAGCTTGAATTTTTGTACTAACATAAAAATTTTGAATTTAAAATACTATTAGGCCTTAAAAATAACATATAAGATATTAAGATACAAACAACAACATACCCTGTTTTGAAGATCAGCAAGTTGATCAAGCATGAACTGAGTCTGAAAGACATGCAACAGAAGATGATGTGTGTTATTAAAGGTTTCAACCCCACGTACCTAGGCCAGCAACTCCCTTAATGTTCAATTACGTACCTTTGTTGACCTAATTTGAGTGAGGGATGATTCTAGCTGATGCTCAAGCTGTTCAAGCTCCTTCGTATTTAATGGGCCCAAATCTTCCCCAAGAAGGTTTCTATATAGTAATTCATTAATCAATATCATATGCTATACATAAGGTTGAAACTGAAATTGAACTGAAAATATCCTAATCGTTTAAAAGAAATAATAGGTGTAATTAAGAGTAAAACATCAAGGGGTATGTAGCAATATTGTACCTCTGAGATAGCTGAAGGTCCTCAACTTTAGCTTTCAGCTTCAGATACTCCTGGTAGTTGTTCTGTTCAATTGAGTACACAATAGCGTACAATTCAAACTCATGCTTATTGTTAAATTACAGTTTGTAGGCACAGAGATTGAAATTTGTTTGTGTGGGGAAACAAAAAGTAATAAAAGACCAATTGAAAACTAAAAATTAATCCCAAAACATTTTGGTTTGATTAGAAATCCGACTTTCTGAAACATATAAAGGGAACTCAACTGCAACGCATACATCATGCTTTCCAATTTTCAACCATAAGTTCTTATAATTTTTATTCAGTATTCCAATTTATAATTGAATATCAGAGTAGATGATAATTCTACAATTGATAAGATGCATATAAGTGATTAAAGCTCATAAATTCATAAAGATTATAAATTTAATGTGATATCAAGCCACAAGTGTGCTTTCCTATAACCTATACTCCTTTTTGCCATGAAATAATTCTTAACAAAAAAAAAAAAAATAAACCACATACAAATTAATCGGTAATCACATAAAAAATAGTAAAAAATTTTTCCTTTTTTGTTGGGTGATTAATTTGATTAAATAAAATCACAATTTAAAAAATGCCAAGATTATGCACCTGTGTGTCGCTGCCTGATTGGCTAGCTTCCAATGCACCATAGCTGCACTTCTGGTACCTTTCAAGAGTTTTCATCATGCTGATGATATCATTAGAAAAATTATTATGCGTGGCAATTCAATGGACCGAAATATTGAGAATTTATTCGACTAAAATTTATTTCCTTTTAAAGCAATGCGGTTTTTTCACTACATAGAAGGTGTGCGATATATAATATATTATATAGATCCAATATATTACTTCAACACACATTGTATCATGTAAACTTTGTAATGATCAATTAATAATTTTTTTAAAACTAACTCAAGAATATTATGCATCGTCTCAATCCTATAGATTTTGAGAACTAACTCAAATTGTACCTAATGCTATTTAAATTTAGAGACCAACATTTATATTGTCTTAATAATTCAATTAGCATTATTAATTTTTGTTTATCTGTATAAATGAGTCTTTAGTTGGGTGAAAATGTGGTGTGAATATAAATTATTCGGTATTTATATTGAATAGTAATCATTATTAATCATGTAATAATTTAAAATCTATAAAATGAAATTCCAATTTAGATTTTTGTTCCAAATATTATTTGATTAATTTAAATACCAATTAATGTATTGGCACATATAACATATACATATGATAGTTAAAATATAATTCAAAATAATTTTTATATTAACTCATTTTTATATTTTCATGATTAAAAATTTCAATATATTTTATATCATGTTAGGATTATACATTTTATATTAATTTAAAATTATATGAATAACATATTATTATATACTTATATAAAATACGTAAATAATATAAAAATTCATTATTAATATTGAATTTTCACTATTCAGCACCATAGTAAAAGCTTTAGTTTAGTGATATTAGAATCATATATACAACTATGAGATATCAAGTTTAAATTCTAATTGAAACTAAATTAATCAAACAAAATAATTTTGTTTATCTCTACAACCTATATATATGTACAATAGAAGATCTAACCAAAACAATTAGGATGAAAAAAAAAAAAATGATCTCTTATAACTTATGAAAACTAATATGTTTATTCTTTTCTCCTCTATCATTTTATTCTTATATTGTACATCAAAGAAAGATTTTCATACATTGTACAGGCAAACAAACATCCTATTTATTGAAGCTAATGAAACAAGTTCCGTTTCATCCATTAGTAAAAGAGTACTATGAAATTTTCTTTAGTTAATAAATCAAATTTGATAATTAAGCTCTCATTAGAAAGTTACTGATTAGTTGTCTAATATATATATATATATATAGGTTTGGAAAGAATCTGACGTCTGACATTGTCTTTGTGGAATAAATGGAGAATATTGTAATCCTAAATAACACAAAAGTTATATGTACAACACTATCAAAACATGCAAATTCAGTACCCAAAACTATATATGTTTTTCAGAAAATAATTCGAAAAAAAAAAATTCAAATATCTTAAAACCATAAACCAAGCACAAGTCCATGTTCAAAATTTTTTAATATGGCCCTAATGAATGGAATCAAGAGAAAAGAAAATGAAGAACATGTATAGTAATCAGACAGCAATAGAACGTGCACAGATGTATCATACTTCCATTCTTTTTATAATTTCTCAATATTTGCTTTGGCGATTTAGATTATAAAGGACACAAACAGAATTTAATAAAGAAGAAAGGAATGAAGGTAGCAGCTACCTATATATGCCCAAATTGTGAAACAAAGCTTTTGTCTTTGTATGCTATTTAAGTTTTTGTTGCATAACATACATTAGGGTTTCTGTCAGATACAGCTTTAGCTGAATTGCACCTCTCAAATGTAAAAATGCTTATATTTTGCTAAAAAAATATTGAAGAAATGTAGCAAGAAACAACAGAGACATCATCCCAATTATTCTAAACCAAAGTTAAAGGATTTTATCATATATTTGCAATTTTTTTAGTAGATGTACAGTGGAGTCACAAGTGATATAGGATCATAGACAGTTTCACCATTTTGACTCTCGTTTGACCAGGTAAAGACATGGTATCTACACTAGGACTAAAATTTGCAACAAAATTGAACAAATAAAAAAAAATCCTCTAATTAACCAATGCAAATTATTATTATTATTATTATTATTATTATCCTGCTTTCTTTTCCCCTCATAGATTACCAGATTTAAAAGAAAATAAAGCATCTCTCTCTCTCTCTGTGCCCGACTCTCTAAAACCCCCTCTTTTTATTGCAGAACAAAGTCCAGCAGACTTACACTGCAAAACATCACATCGCCAGCACTAAATCTCAACAGTGAACCAGTGCAGAGACATCGTAATAATTGTAATTAATCGGGACCTTTCTTTTAGGGTTACTCATGATTTGATTAATTAAAATTAATTTTTTAAATAAAAAATTAAACTATAATTATAAAAAAATTATTGGTTCAGTTCACTGATGAATCGAAATTTATATAAAATCTATTTGTATATAAAAATATAAAAAATATATATCTTAGTAAAAATATATTAAATGTAAAATATTATAATTATAATATATACAATATAATATTTAAATTTATATGTAAAATATATAATAAATGTTTTAATATAAGAACTAAAAATAAATAAATAAAATCATTAAAATAAAACTGAAATGAAAACTATCAAATTGATTAACTGATTTTTTGATTCAATTTCGATTAATTTTCAATTTGGTTTGAATTTTCTAATTTTTTTTTTGCTCACCTTACTTTTCCGTTCATAATAATTAAGGATCTAATATATAAAACCAAAGTGATATCCATTAATCAGAAACCAACTACCTCGTCGAAGATCAATATACAACAACAAAAGGGAGCAACCCAGAGAGACTGATCTTATCCATAGGTTAAAAAGATGATCTATATATCAACAAAACCATAACAGAGTTAAATTGCAATTAAACCCAAATTTGAAAAGCAATTAAATAAATACAGCGAAAAAAAAAACATAGAAGAAAAAGAAAAATATAGATCACCACCATTTTCACATCAAATGCTAAATGATCAAAACTAGGCACAAAACATCAAACCAGATAATGAAAAAGAACTTGTTCATGTAACATTACCATGATAAAACTACTGAAACCCTAGAAGTAAATAGCTCATATATAGCACAGATCTTGCGCACAAATAAAGCATCAACACATATAGCATGCGGGAACATATCCATAGAGAGAAGCAGAAATAGACAGAGAGAGAATCAATCAGCTTAGGCTCAGTGATACTGGAGTCATTCCTAGACTATGAGACAGTGATACCAATTGCGTCCAATTAGCAGAAAAAAGAAAGAGGTGAGAGAGTGTTAGAATATATACCTAGAGCTGCTACAGAACTCATAGAGCTTGCCACGATTGGAGAAGATGATGAGGCCAACCTCAGCATCACATAGAACCGACAGTTCATAAGCTTTCTTGAGTAGCCCATTTCTCCTCTTAGCAAATGTCACCTGCCTGTTAATTTTGTTCTCTATTCTCTTCAGCTCTACTTTTCCTCTCCCCATAAGAATAATAGTAGTAGCAATATTCTCTCTTCAACTTCCTTGTAGTCTTGTTTAAAACATAGCAAAGCTTTTTAAGGACCTGGTTTTTTTATGGGTATTCAAGAAAGAGATAAAAGGTATGGTACAAAGAGGAAGAAAGAGATGGTATGAGAGAAATGGAAACCCTGGCAATGGGATTTGCGTCTTTATTATTATTATTATTATTATTATATATTACTCTAATAAATTTTATTAAAATAAAAAACAATTTAGAAAATTTTCTTAAAATGGGAAATAATATAGAAAATAAAATGTAGAGACCTTCATAAGTTTAAATAAATATTTTTATTTATCGTTAATTTTTTAAATTGTTTTTCTTTTTTGTAAAGATATTACATTTTTAAACATATAAAACTTTTTAAAAATGTCAATAATGTATTTAAACTTTTAATGATCATTTATATTTTATTTTTAAATCATTTCTCATTTTAATAAAATATTTCTAATTTTTTATTTTAATAATAAATTTATAGTCCAAACATTGTCATATATATGTATCAAAGAATTTCCTTTAAAGGTTTATAATATATATATAGATCATACTACAGTACATTGGTATGTCAATATATTTTTATTATAAATTTTATGAAATAAAAATAATTCAAATTTTTTTATTAAAATAAGAAATAATTTAAAAAAGACTTTTCTAATTTTAAACCTTCTTTTTTCTTATTTATTTATTGGTATTTCATTTTCTTTTCTTATTTTGAGAAGAATATTATATTTCAAATAAATAAAAATTTAAAATATTAACAATTTAATTAAACGTAAAAAAAATCATTCAGGTACCTACCATATATTGAATTAATTTTTATCTTAATAAAAATTTTATGATGATTATATATCAATTTAATAGTAGAATTAACCTTTATGATTATATTTTTATGTTGTTTTATGCACATGGTACGTTTGGTTTCTATATCTGCCATCTAAATGTCCTTCTGTAGGGACGTTGCTCAGTTACACTGTAAAAGAACCAAAGTTTTCACTGTTTGATCGACGCAATTTCTGACATTTCACTCTTTTCTTTTTTACAAATAATTAATATCTTATATGATTATATTTAGATATGATATAACTGGCTTTTCTTTCTTTTTGCACTCTTTTAATTCTTTTTGGTTTTTCTACTGTATGATAAAATATTTAGCCATATTGGATGCAACATTTTAATTTATATATCAAATTAATTATAAAAAATATAAAAATTTTATAAAAATAAAGCTCCCAATATAATATTTATTATTAATGGAATGCAGTGTGGTATTTTCATGTAAAATCGATGAGTGTTATTTTCATGTAAAATCGATGAGTGTGCATCTTCATATACAAATGTGCTTTTCTGCTAAATTCATAAATTTATGATATTGCCAAACGGTTTGATGATCCTAAAGCTCTTTCGAATTAATAGGCTAGGTATATAAATTTCTAACATAATATTATTTTAATCACCAAATAACACAATGATCTTGGAACAATTTCAGTTTAAATGAAAAGCTGATGAAGTAATAGATCTTAACTGATTGCATTTGAAGCAGAATTTCAGTCTGATTCTTTCATAATAACTTGACAAATCTAAAGTATACTATCCACATCCTACTAAACCCATAAATTTCTAACAAATATTATGAGCAAAATTTACAAATATAAATATTAATTTATTTTTTAGGCATTAGTTACGAATTAATTAAATATATATTTGTTATTGGAGGTGACAAACAAGTCGAGTTAAGTAAATTTGAGTCATCTTAATTTTAGATTATATTTTTTGAATGGATTCAAGTTAAGTCATGTCAAATTATGAATGAATCAAGTTGAGCTATTGAGTTAAAATGTATAAAAATTTTTGAGGCATTTCAAATTATTTTTAATTTGATTAGATAACTCACACATTTGATTTTTTAAATAAAAAATATTATTTTAATTTTAAAATTTAATAATCTAAATCAAATTAAAATTAATTGATTTGAGTCAAGAACAATTTATGCTAAGTTAAAAAATTAAATTATTTAAGAATTTTCAAGTTATTTTAAAATATTTTTAATTTCAAAACAAATCAAGTTGAACTTTTTTGAGCATGTTCAAGTTGAATGAATAATTGTGACCTATATACGCTATAATATATGTCAGTATTTTTAAAATTGAATTAAAGATTGAAAAAGTTGGCTAGTTGATTTTCAGTTCAAATAGTTTAATTAATTTAATTCAATAGATATTTTTAATTTTAAATATATTTACAAATAAAATTAAAAATTAGTGTCATATGATAAAATAATAAAAAATTCATTTTAATATTTAAACTTGGAGTAACATGATGTAATTTTTAAAAATTTTTAATTTTTTTATAAAATAATATAGTTTTAGGCTGAATCAGTTTAATTTAATTTTTGATTATGATCATTTTTTTCATTTGTGATTGATTCTTTCAATTTTGATCTAATTTTATAATTAATTAATTTTTAACTATTAATCTAATTAAATTATTAAACTAATTCTGATTTTATCGATCCAATTATGAAAACTTTGACATATACATATATATATATATATATATATATATATATATATATATATATACACACACACACACACAACTGTCCTATGCCTATGTTACTTTTAGATGTCCAGTGGACGTCAACATTAACCTTGAAAGAGAGAGGGACTTTTGGGCAGACACGTGTGGACTTTACATTGGATGGATCGCTGTTATATCCAATGTTCATCTCTTCTCTCTTGTGGTTCCCTTTCACTCTCTATATCCATACCTTATGACGTCTTCATTA